>JAYJLV010097246.1:0-12419 GCA_036873485.1 Torymus texanus | reverse complement strand
ATAAAGGGTACGGCATCGCCCTGCTCGCTCGAGACGTCACGTTACGTTCTTTACTCGCCAAGCAGGCCGCTGCCGCGTCTTTGGATTCTTAAATCAGAATAACTTTTTCGAAAATCGGCAATATATGTTTGAAATTTACTGTCTAAAGAAACTGGAAAGCATGAAAATACAACATTACGGAAAAATATCAAACATTGAACATACTTTAAACACTAGCGCGAGAACTAGCGAAAAACGAGGTCTTATCACAAGCCCGTAGATAATTTACTGTTACACCGATTATGACCTTAGAGTATAAAGGTAACACGATCGTACGCAAATAACATCAAGGCGAAAAAAGGGAGCCCGAGATTAATTTCAAATACACTAGCGATGGCTCCAAACTTGCCAATACAGTCGCCTTTCAAACCTGTAATGCTCGCGTTAAACTCGCAACTACGTATGGGTTTTTTATGTTTCTTTTATATTATACCCTAGCATCTTCCTTACAGATTACATAAATAACACGAATCAATAAACTATCCAGTAAATAATTTTGGATTTGGAATCTATACTGAATTTTTAATTGAGCCGGGGTATCGTCTAAATATAATTTTATACAGAGTCAAGAACTGTTAAGTCATAAGATTTAATATAACATTTTAGAATATCAGTAACTAAGGATTATGAACAAGTAAATTATGTGATTAAATAGTTTGTAATGTAACACAGCCTTAAACAAATTATCTTCAAACACAGACAAAATAGTTTATATGAAATTTGGTAATACCCTCAATAGCACATATTTTACAAATGACGAGTTTTTATTCAATTTTATAATTACTGCTGTTATAGAGAAAAAAATAAGTCTTTGAAGAAATTTGATAAATTTACATCAAATTTCTCAGTACACACGGGCTTTAATAAATTTTTTTGTCGTCATAAACAAGTGCTTCTGATTTCGATTTTTTGTCACCAAGTTATCGTTATTTTAAGCAAAAAAGTGAATTTCAACTTTAAAAGCTTGTAACTCAGTGAAAGACTATGATACACGTATTTTCAAAATCGAAAATTGAAGGTCTCAAATTCCCTCAAAAAATTACTGATTCTAAACTTTGATTAAACATTTTATAAAAGTGAACTTTTGTTTTTGTTAAAGCTGTTTTTTACAAATTTACTTATTAATTTAATAATAAAATTTAATACTTTTTTCTACAAATTTTTTCCATTTTCTTGAAACATTCCACGACGGTATTTCACTGATATCGAAGTTGCAAGAGCAATTACACTGTTGCAGAAAGGACGTTCCCAGAGACATGTTGCTAAACGTATGGGTGTTTCTGTATCTAATTAATCGTGCCTGGTCTCGGTATCGTAAAACCAACGAGTTTCGTAGACGATTAGGTTAAGGTCGTCCGCGAGTGACTAGGCAAGGCAAATACGTGATCAATTGCAACAAGCGAATGGGCGAAGGATATCTGTGCAGACACTTCGAACTGCATGCAGCAAATATGCGAGCACGAAGCCGCACGAGCCGAAGTGCCACATTTAAATGTTGGTCATCGACGAGCCCGACTTAATTATGCCCGAAGGTACATACGTTGGCGTTTCAGTTAATGGATGAGAGTTTAGTTCTCTGATGAATCTAGATTTTGTTTGCATAATAATGATAGGCGAGAACGCATATGGCATCAAAGAGGAGAACGCTATCACTCTAATACTGTTAGGCCAACAATACCTTACGCAGGAGGTTCAGTAATGGTTTGGGCTGCTATTTCATATAATGACAGATCATCGCTCGTCATTGTACCACCTCCAGGGAAGACTGCGTGACGGTATGTAGATGAGGTATTGGATCCTTACGTTTTGCCATTAAGACAATGTTACGGAAGAAATTTTGTCTTAATGCAAGATAATGCAAGACCTCATACTGCTAACATTACTTACTAATTTTTCTTGGAAAATGACATCACATTATTGAACCATCCACCCCATAGTCCCGATTTAAATCCTATTGAACATGTGTGGGACATGGTTGGTCGAAGATTGAGACAATGTCCTGTAGCACCTGCAAATGTTCGCGAACATCTCCGCAGCTTTGCAAGTGATTTGGGATGCCATTCCGCAGCAAGACATACAACGCTGTATCAACATGCGCCAACGATTACTTACGGATTAGTAGCGGATTTTTTGGAGAATGACAATTCTACTGAATCATCTACTTGTAATGCAGTGGCCGCGCTCTGCCAAATCCAGGGACAACGACGTGGACGTGGTGGCCACTGTCCCCATTTTTCTTCTTTTGGTAATTTTTTAATTTTTTTACTTTTTTGTAATTTTTCCATTTTTTTTCATTTTTTTCTCGAAATTTTGAAAATAACTAATTAACGTTGGCGCATGTTGATACAGTGTTGTATACCTTGCTGCGGAATGGCATCCCAAATCACTTGCAAAGTTGCGTAGAGTTCGCGAACATTTGCAGGTGCTACTGGACGTTGTCTCTATCTTCGACCAACCATGTCTCAAACATGTTCAATAGGATTTAAATCGGGACTATTGGGTGGATGATTTAATAATGTGATGTCATTTACCAAGAAAAGTTGGTGAGTAATGTTACCAGTATGAGGTCTTGCATTATCTTGCATTAAGACTATTTGGGCCGATTTGAATTTGGCGCGTCAAATGTTATGTATTCGGACGGTCCTACGACTCATTGTCTCTCCGCTCTCACCATCGACTGTAAACCACGCTACACCCGTGTAGTTGAGGAGCGAGGGAGGCCACCCCTTCGATGTTACCTGCAGGAGTTGACAAAACCACCTGCAGGTGTGGCCTTCACTCTCTTTTCCGGCGACTCTCCAGACGGGCAACATCTCCGCGCTCTCGTCGCGTCTAAGTACTCGCGACAGCGTGTCAGTTAACTCATACGTTTACACACTACACCATTCGAAACTACGTGTCGGGCCTTTTACTTGTACTTATCAGTGAAATGAATATATGAGGAGTAATCCTCAATATAATCTACATCTGCTGTGAGAGAATCATTTCCCCGCTTCCTCTAAAATCCCTTTCCACCTACATTGAAATACGGAACAACTCTTGCTGACGTTTCATGTAACAAATTGGTCCATCGAGCCAGATATCGGCAACTCCCTGCAGGGCCTTATCGATAGGATTCAACCCTATAAGGTAAGAAAGGGATTCAAATAGAGCGCGGCGGCAAAAGGATCTCTGCTTGTCGACCAATAGAGAGGCAGCACCCTTCAAGCCCTCACAGCAGACGGTAAAGTTCGTGTCAGTCGAGCTTTACCTCCCTACACCTAGGAAACGCTGGTCGTAACGGAGACGTTGCCCGCAGTCGCTCATCGCATTTAGTGAGCGCCGGGCACGTGCTCTTTGCACACCTCGTGCTCGTCATCGGCGCTCACTCCCCAGCACATCTCACACAATCGTTTTGTAACGTGCTCGGTGAGTCGATCTCACCGAGACCGCGTGTCGCGGGCGCAGCAAGCTGTACGCGGCGCATGTGCACGCACTCACTCCTAGATTGGGCTAGGTCGAGGCGCACGCCCCCTCTTTCTCTCTGGCACAGACACGCAGTCGGCGTGCTCATCATCTCTCTCTCTCTCTCTCCCATAGCAGCCGCGCAGACGGCGTGCTCTCTCTCCCTCTCGCATCTACGAGTGCGTCACCTACCCATCGCGGCCGAGCGCCTGCCTCGTGGACAGCTCGCCGCCATCGACGCCCGGAAAATCGACATCTTGCGCGAAGAACGTTCCTCGTGCTCGTAGGCAGGGACCGCGCTGTGTAAGCATCCCACAGCTCCTCTTTTTCAAGGTAGCAGGTACCTGTACATCGTTCGTAAACGACAGGCGCCTATCAGTACTTCATACAAATCTACACAGATAAGTATTCGCCTTTGAATAGCTTCGCTTCGGCTTAATGCTCATTATGGCGGTCGACTTACTAAATAAACAATTAACGCAGGGAGATCTCATCTCGAAATTAATAACGAATACTAATAAGATGGGTTCTGTTACAGCTGAGGTACTGCAGCAAAGAATTATCCTCGCTGACCAGTACTGGGATAAGTGCTTACAAACGCACCACCAACTCTGCCTACACCAAGATGAGTTGAAAGACGATGACTATTTCCAAGTTGACTTGTTTTCAACTTATGAGTTCAACTATCTACAAGCCAAGGCAGATCTGACTACCAGACTAGCTCAGAAGATTGGAGAGTTGCAGGCGACAACAACCATTCCCACTCAGAGCTCTGTGGTACCTGTCCATGTGAATTCAACGGCTTCGTCACTCCCCAAACTGTCTTTGCCAAAATTCAGTGGCGTGCAAGCAGAGTGGGATTCCTTCAAGGAACGCGTCTGCTCTCTTGTCAAGGATCAGGCCACGGTGCGGCCAATACTTAAGCTACAACACCTGTTAGCCTGCCTTGAGGGAGATGCTGCAAGACGACTTCGCAACATGGAGATCATAGGGTCCAACTTTGAAGTCGCTTGGGCTGCACTGGTACGCAGCTATGATAACAAGCATTTAAAGCTTGCTGTGCAGTTTAACAAACTGCTATCGATGTCTACAGCATCCAACAAATCAGTGGCAGAGCTTACACGTCTCCTCGACGTGACTGATGAGTGTCGCAGAGCCCTACGACTCATTAACCGCCCAGTTGACCAGTGGGATGACTGGTTTGTGCACTTGGTAGTGTATAACCTTGACGCGGACACTCGAGAAGACTGGAAGAAGTCACTGGAGGGCTCTACTGAGTTTCCAACCTGCGAACAGCTGGTGAGCTTTGTGGAAGGACGAACTCAGTCACTGGACACGGCTCATTGCAACAATCTTGCTGCTGGTAAGCCAACATATAGATCTAGCCCTCCTTCTAAACCTAATCATAACTTTGCAGCACATCAGTTGTCAGAGCTAGCACCAGCTGCTGGCTCCAGGCCACGATGCATAGTCTTCAAGGCGAAGCACTATCTCCCGTACTGCCAAGTACTTGGAAAAATGGCAGTCGATAAGAGGCTTAAGATAGTTAAGGATCATCGCCTATGCCAGAACTGCTGTGGAGCGACCATAGCACATCCAGCTGTCCCTCCACCTATCGTTGCAGGTTTTGCGCAAAGATTCACCATTCTTTGCTCCATACTTCACTTGCTGCAGGAGCTACTTATACTGCAGCCGCAGGACACAAGACTCCTGCATCACCCAACTCTGTTGAAGTAAGTACCGCTACTGCAGATCGCGTAACCTGCGCTACTAGTTTAGGCAGCACCGTGCTCCTGGGAACTGACAGCGTGCTCATCGAGTCAAAGGGTGGTGGATCCATGCTCGTCAGAGCCCCCATCGACCCTGCCTCCGAAGTCTCCGCGTGTCAGAGAAGGTTGTACAAACTCTCTCTCTCTCTCTCACTCTCTCGGCTCCATTCTGCAGTTACCGTCTCAGGTGTGGGGGGAGAAATATCCGCAAAGTCGAGTCACATAACCTCAATCCTGCTAAAATCAAGAGTGTGCCCAAATTCGTACTTGAGTTTTTCAGCGGCAGTGCTCCCAAGGCTCACAGCACTTCTTCCACGGAGAGAGGTTAGGAATGCCTAGTGGGACCACCTCCAAGGACTGCCTCTAGCCTATCCAGACTTTCACCACCCAGCGCCGATTGATTGCATCATCGGCGCCGACGCATACCCATCGCTGGTGCTACCAGGCCTGCGACGAGGCCCGGATGGCTGCCCAGTTGCTCAACATACACAGCTGGGCTGGATCTTAGTTGGACCCACAGAGCCAACACAGGTCTCAGATGAAGCCCCCACCGATCGACTCATCAGCTTCAACACGACCGTGTCAGTCTCCACAGAGTTGCGGCGATTTTGGGAAGTAGAGGAGCTAACTACTAAGCTTCGTCGCTCTCCAGAAGAGGATGAGTGCGAGAGTCATTTCTCTCGCACCCATAAACGAGACAGCTCAGGCCGATACGTCGTTCGTCTGCCGTTTCGGAGACCGCCTTCGCTCGCAGGCTCCCGTCCCCTAGCCTTACAACGGTTTTTGTAGTTGGAGAGACGATTCGCTCGAGACTGTGACCTTCGCGAGTCCTACAAGGCTTTCGTCGACGAGTACGAACGGCTACACCACCTAGATGAGATACCAGCAGGAGCTCTCTCCATTTCGCCATCGTATTACTTGCCTCACCACGCTGTCGTCAGTGCAGATGGTAGAAAAAACTTCGCGTTGTCTTCAACGCCTCCCAAGCCACGCCGAGCGGCTTATCACTCAACGACAGTCTACATCACGGTGAGACGCTGCAATCCAACATCTATACCATCCTCATCCGTTGGAGAATGTTCCGCTACGTCTTCACCGCGGACATCGTGAAGATGTTTCGCCAGATCATGGTCGACCCTGCTGATGTTATATGGCAGCGTATTCAATGGCGTCGGTCACCAGACGAGGAGCTGCGTGACTTATGGCTTCTCACCGTCACGTATGAAACAGCAAGTGCCCCCTTCTTGGCCCTACGCGTCCTCAAACAGGTAGCCGAGGGCGAAGGTCAACGCTTTCCAATCGGCGCAAGGATACTGAGGAATCACATGTACGCGAATGACGCCTGCGCAGGAGCAGATAGTCTCGACGAAGCAATGCTCGCTCGTGATCAGCTGATCGCGATTCTGGACAATGCAGGTATGGCCCTCGACAGGTGGGCGGCCAACGACACGTTGCTGTAGCCAAATCGTTCGTCGCCGTCACCAGAGTGCATAATCGGCGATCGAGAGCCCGTGCCCATTCTCGGGCTTCGGTGGTACCAGCACGTAGACGCTTTTGGATATAAGGTACAGAATCCCCCTGTCTCTCCAGCGTTCACCAAACGAGCCATACTCTCGGAAGTTGCGAAGCTGTATGACTCTCTTGGCGGGTTATCACCGGTAATCGTGATGGCCAAGATGCTTTTCCAAGATCTTTGGATCTCTGGGCATGACTGGGACGCTCCTGTCAGCAGCATTACGCAGCGCACCTGGACAGAACTGTGAAGCCAACTCATGCTTCTGGAGAACCTTCGTCTACCTCGCTGGGTTTCTCTCTCTTCCGCATCAAGCTGGGAACTACATGGCTTCTCTGATGCCCCAGAGAAAGCGTATGCGGCAGCAGTGTTCATCGTCAGCACAGATCCCGTCTTGAAGACACGTTCGACACTGCTAGCGGCTAAATCCAAGGTCGCTGCAATCAAGACGGTCAGCCTGCCACGTCTGGAGCTCTGCGGAGCTCTTCCGGCTGATCACCCAGGTACGAGAAAATCTACAAGTTGCCAATTGCCCAGTCTTCTGCTGGACAGATTCGCAGGTTGTGCTGGCCTGGCTGCGTGGTATTCCCAGTTCTTGGCATACCTTTGTCGCCAATCGCGTTAGCGAGATCGTCACGTCTCTTCCCGAGGCAACGTGGAGGCACGTCCGATCCAGCCACAACCCAGCTGATTGCGCCTCGCGAGGCCTGCTTCCGTCCCAGTTGCTAAAGGAGTCACTATGGTGGGCTGGACCTCCCTGGCTCATCACGACCCAGCGTCATCAGACAGACGAGTTGCAGGTACAGACCCTACTTGAACGTAAGTCGGTCACTACGTGCCACCTCACGAGTCAAACCGACGTACTCGACTCTACGTACGCTCGTGTCACGACCTGGAAACAGTTGTTACCCGTCGTGGTCTACGCTCTTCGTTGGCGCGCGCTCATCAGCCTTCAGCCGCCAACTCGACGACCTAATCTCATCATCGCTGAAGAGCTTGAACGCGCCAACGTCGCCGTGTTCAAGGCGGTTCAATCAGCCCACTTCGCTGAGGATCTTCGACGACTGCAGGACTACAAGGTGCTATCCAAAGATAATCCTCTTCGACGTTTACGTCCCTTCTTGGACACGGTAGGACTGATGCGGATGGGGGGCAGACTATATTTCTCTTTTCTGAGTTTTCCAGAACGCCATCCCATCATCATTCCAAAGACGAGACGCTTAGCCAAGCTGCTTATTCGCGATGTACACGAAGCGACTTTGCATGGCGGACCCCAGCTTGTGCTCAGCCATCTTCTGTGCACTGTCTGGATTGTGCATGCGCGTAATCAAGTGCGACAACTCGTGCGCCAGTGCGTCGCTTGTACGCGATACCAAGGCCAGCCACAGCAGCAACAGATGGCGCCTATTCCGTCAGTCAGACTCACTCTATCTCGTCCCTTCTCTACAACGGGAGTGGATTATGCCGGTCCATTCGCCGTCTGCACTTCTAAAGGCCGAGGGCAGCGCTCGTCCAAGGGCTATGTCGCCATTTTCATCTGAATGGTAACCCGGGCCGTACACTTAGAGGTGGTCCCGGACTATTCCGCGCCCACCTTTCTCATGGCCTTCAAAAGGTTCATGGCTCGTAGAGGGTTGTGCCGAGTGGTCTACAGCGACAACGGGACGATCTTCCAGGGAGATGAGTCCGAGCTGAAGCACCTCTTTCATCAGGCATCCTCGTTCAGCCAAGAAGTCGCTTCCGCAATTGCTGCTGATGAGATCAGAGCCCTTCTCTGATTTCTCTGTTTCAGGCTTGCAACGCTGGCAGATGGTGACGAACATGCGCAATCACTTCTGGAAGCGCTGGCGGAAGGAAGTACTTAATCATTTTCAGGTCTCGAGCAAGTGGTTACACGCCAACCGTTCACTGCAGGCGAACGATCTTGTCCTGCTCACTGATAACCTTCAGCCGCCTCAGAAATGGCCAGTAGTCCGAATCCAACAGCTACATCCTGGGCCGGTCGGGCTCACTTGGGTGCTGACTTTAAAGACACTCACTACTACGTTGATGAGGCCACTCACAAAGGTTATTGCGTTGCCAATATCTCTCAACAACATCGCGAACATCGAAAAACAAAAGGACCTAATCCCTTCTACTTGCCCTCCCTTTTGCCACTCCCCAACTTTCCCTCAGTTTTCAGACCCTCTCTTCTTATTCTGTACCCTTCTCCTTCCCTGATCTAGTTATCTCCATCAACAAATGCCGCGCCAACCTCAGCTCTGCGCCCGGTCTTGATAAAATCGACAACAAACAAAATAGCCTCAACTTACTAACCTCCTACTTCAACTTCTAGGTCTCTCTATCGCCCCTCAAAAAATCCAATATATTATCTTCAACCGCAGCCGCTCCGATACGTCCAATGCGTCTCTCCGCATTGACAACAAAACCATCGAACCCTCCCCCAAAGCCAAATTCCTGGGCATTACCTTCGACTCCAAACTCTCTTGGACCCCACATCTTAATCAGCTCCTTGGTAGAATCACCCCCCCCCCACATCAATCTAGTTCGCTCCCTCTGCGGCACCTGGTGGGACAGCCACCCCTCCTCCAAATTTACAAAGCTTTTATTCTCGGTATTCTAGATTACGGTACTATTATCTTACTCCCTCGTGACGCGATGTTCTACTCCGAATCGCACGTGTACGCGGAATCTTGCGAAACCCCCCTCTCTCATTTAAATTCATCCTCCGCGCCTTTGCTATTAATAATAATCCCACTCTTAACTCCATAGAATCTCTTTTTCTTCTTCTCAATAACCGCAACATCCTTAATCTCCTCGAATTACCAATCCTCCGTGCCTTTGCTCGCCTCACCAGATACGTCCTCCCGTGCTTTACTTACTTTCTCGACTCCCAAAACTTCTCTCCTTCCATTATCACAGATAAAAGCCGCGCAATCCAACGCTCCACCAACCCTCCTTACGAATTTTCTCGCCTCTTTAATAACCTTTTCACCTACTCCACCTCCTTCTACACCGATGGCTCCAAGACTGATGCGGGTACGTACGTCGGCCTTGCCGTTCACAGCCCAAACCTCAATCTTAATCTTCTCTTAAAAATTTCCTCTGTCGCCTCCATTGCAACTGCGGAGGCTTTAGCTATTCAAATAACTCTTGAATACATAGAACATCTTCACCGACTCTCTCAGCACCCTCTAAGCCATCGATAACTTCAATGAGTTCATCTCTTCTCCTTCCTTCTCCATCTTCAAAATCAAGCAAAGCCTTGAACGCCTCTCTTCCTCCAATTACAACATTTGCCTCGCTTGGATCCCGGGTCACTCCGGCATCCCCGGCAATGAAAAAGCCAAGACCATCTTGCCAAACTTGCTTCAAGCGAAGGCATCCTCCTCAAATTTCTTCTCCCCTACTTCGACTTCTACCCTCTCTGTCTCTCGATTACTCGCTTCGAATTCCGCAACTACCTCAACCACTACCGGCCTAGCACTGGCTGTCAATACTTCTCTCTCTTCCGCTTAGACTCTCCCAAACCTTGGTTTAACTCCTCCTTTTTCTCTGAAAGGAAACCTATCTCCTTCTTCTGTTGCATGCGTAGTAATCACTACAACCTCGCTTTCAGCCTCTTTCAGAAAAACCTCGCCGACTCTCCGCTTTGCGTGTGTAGCGGAGACGATCAGGACCTCAACCATATCTTTTGGGCTTGCCCTCGCTTCGACACTCAACACAAAGCCCTTCTCCGTGATCTCGCTAAACTCAAACTTTTCCCACCCTTCACTAAATTCTTTCCTTCACCTTCCTAACAATAGCACCATCAGCATCTTACTCAGCTTCCTCTCTGACTGCAACCTTCAAATCTAAGCCTTGCTTACTTCTCTTCTTTCTCTCCTCTCGGTATCCTCCCCAGGGGCCCGAAGTATTCTTCGGACCTCTGGGGAGGACCAGGGGTCGCTTCCCTCTTCCCTCGTTTTTTTTCTTCTCTTTCTGTTACAGATCGAACGATCCTCGCCACACGGCAGAACGAGTGCTTCAGCCTTCCACTCTAAAGCCTTTAAAAATGACCGTCTCCTCACCACTGGCGCCTAACCACAAACCAACCAATCAATATTGGAAATGAAGTAAAAAGCTTACTCTTTACATTTCAAGCAAGTATTTATTCTCAATCCTCTATAATAAAGCGGATGGTGATTATTTATCGAATTGAAGGTTTAGTGCCAACTTCAGAGCGTTATCAAAAATATTATTGGTTGAAATATATAAAGAGCCAACTTCACAGCGATGGCTCTCATTGATTAAAGCCATCTGCGCGCGTAGCGCGCATTTAGAATCCTAGTACTTATATAAAGGAGAACGTTCTGATAATTATATTTCGTTCAACTTGTTCGAAGATATTTACTTGTAGTACCGCAACTTGTTGCCAGGTGACGCCACATTTCAGAGGTTGTTTCAGTTAAAAATTGAAAACCTCCTTATCGACCCCTCTCTTAATCATCTCGCTCCGCGCGCATCCATCTTCATTATAGTTTAGAGTTAAGTTTTGGGGATGGTAAAACAAGTAAATCAAAGAGATAAAAATAAATAATGGTAAAGGGGTGGGAAAAGATATCTTCGAACAAGTTACTCATATAATTATGATTGAACTTCACAGGTAAATTAGTTTAATCATAAATTATATTTCGTTCAACTTGTTCGCAATCTGATTTTCACGCGATCAGTCGCGCGATTTTCGCATGATCAGTCGAGTGATTTTCGCGCGATTTTTTTTATAAGGGAAGCAAGTATTTATTGTTAACATTTATATAATACTGAGTGTTTTAGTAATTTATACAGCTATTGTCAATGTCCATGTAATGAAGTATCAGAAATGATTGCATGCGATTGGGACCATTGTGAGATAGAGTGGTTTCACTTTGTATGTGTTGGTATAGTGATACCTCCAAAAGGTAAATGGTATTGTCTTCAGACTGTAGTAGAAATTTAGGTATACCTGATTAAATAGAAGAATTAGGCAATGAAAATACATAATAAACAATACCTTTTTGAAAGCAATTTTTTTATTTACCAAACTTTCTTGAAAGGAAAAATAAATATGCTTATGTGGAACATTTTGATGTTGATTGCTCTTATTTTTAGATTTCACAATGAATCCAACAACAAAATAAGGAGAAGATAGCATTAAAAGTGTGACCTAGAATAGAGTATACAAATCATATGGACATCTCAGCTAAAACTAAAGCAAATTTAAAAAACTCATTCCTGACATTGGTTCTACTGTATTATATTTAAATACTGTAAATATTTTTAATTTTAAAATGTATGAGAGCGTCCTGTATAGTAATATAGCTTATACCGCGGTACAAATTATTTTTTAGTATTGCTTTTTTTTGTTACAATTTTAATGACAAAATAATGTTAAGTTATGAGCTATAATTTATTGAAAATAACATTCTTTATGAAGTCATATTTTGCTAACATCAGACTTGTAATTTTGTATAAATTCAAAAGTTTTGTTTTTATTTTAAAATAATATATCTTACTATCTTAGACAAAGACTAGCAGTATTGTTAGATAAAATTTAATCATGGCAGCATTATTTATAGAATAATTCTTCTATATAGATTATTTATAGCGTATCAGGGCTCATATTTTAAAAGCAT
>JAYJLV010097225.1:0-12421 GCA_036873485.1 Torymus texanus | reverse complement strand
AAAGTTTAGTTAAAAATCCACATAAAACAGCTGGAAATCCATGCAATACAGTTATATTTTTCACCTATTACTTACAGTTTTTTTTTTAGTTAAACTTTTTTTACCGGGTAGCAATGCAGAACTGTGAAATATATAAAAAGGAACTAAATTCAAAACTACGGTTATTAATTAATAATTAACAGAAAGTTAATAATTTAATATGTATAATAAATATTATCATGCGCTATTCAGTGCGTGCGTCGAAGTGTAACTAAATATTTGTTGAAACTCGTGCCTTGGTGGCCCTAATTTTAGACGCCGTTGCCATATTATGTGAGTCATAGATACCAACCAGTGAAAGATGCATTTCACTTTAACAAATTTATGTTTTTACTTTTCTAAGTTCTGTTAAAATTTGCATATAGTATTTATTCAAAAGTAAAAACAATTTCAGATAGATTAGGTTGTCTTTATTACATTGTATGATATTAAAAATACATTAAATGAACAATAATTTCCCAACCGACTTTGTGTTAAATTTTTCAAAATAAAATTTAGAATATCATTACTTCAACCCTTCATTGTGTTGTTCTATTTGAAAAAAAATATGAACAAAATAAAATATCTCGCGATCGCAAAGAGATGGACACATGAATCTAGTGGCATTTTAAAGTTAAAGTAATCCTGAAGACAGGAAAATTATCCCAATGCATCGAAAATAAATTTTTGACCTTGAAATTAGAGGTCAAAGTTTAAACTTTTTGAAAAAAATGCTTTTTTCTTATTTTGAACATAGTTAAACCATTTTTTTATTTTATTTAAGTGTAGGTATGTGTGTGTGTGTGTGTGTAAACTTTCTATATCTCGAGAAGCATGAGTTTTTTCCTCAAGACGAAGAGAATGAGCCTTGGCCGATAAATATCGGCATACTGCTTCTCGAAATATAGAAAGTTTACATACACACACCCACACTTAAATAAAATAAAAAAATGGATTAACCATGTTCAAAACAAGAGAAAAGCATTTTTTCAAAAAGTTTAAACTTTGACCTCTGATTTCAAAGTCAAAAATTTATTTTTGATGCATTGGGATAATTTTCCTGTATTCAGCATTACTTCAACTTTAAAATGACACTAGATTCATGTGTCCATCTCTTTGCGATCGCGAGATATTTTATTTTGTCCATATTTTTTTTCAAATAGAACACAGTGCCCCCCTAATGCCTACAAAAACTTTAGCAAGAAATTTTTTTATACAATTGCATGTTACCAAAAAGTTTATAGTTTAAGGCAAGAAACTTTTTATATTAAAAACTGCAGACATCTTGGACAGTTTCGATAAATGTTTGATATAAATGTAACATGTCGATTCAAAATAGTATTATATTTACAGTAAGATTATGGACCAACATGTAGATGCACCACTTTTAGAAGTTCGAAATCTGGTTGTACAAATGGAACTTGAAAAACCAACCGTAATTTATATACATGGTTATACAGGCAGCGCTAACAGTAGAGACAATAAGGCTGTTATAGCAGGTAAGTGACACTAGATCGGTTAGCTTTTACACTTATATGAATCCAAATATCTTTTGTTTTTTAAATCTTTGTTCCTCATTTGAATAATACACGGAGAAAAAAATGGTTAATTCTACTTTTCTAACAGATGATTTTACTTGGAAATGACACGTTTATTCTACTCATGACGTTATCAGCTGAATTGACATAGAATTTTCATTTCCAGGATGTAGAATTAACATTCTAATTTTCAATATAAAGTCATTGTTACTTTAAATAAAGTTAAATTTACTTTTTTGTACTAATTAAACTTTTTCCTAAATCAGTTTATTTTACAGTAGGGTAAGAATTTAAATAAACATTATTTTTTCCATGTTATGCACTATTTCAGTTAATTAAATTCAATCAAAAAGGGTATCATTTAGTTGATAAATAATATTGAACATTTACTTTTAGAAATTATTGTTAGGAAGCTTTGCTTTGACATTAATAGTTTTAGAAATATATTTTACAAGTTTCAAAATGATAACTTTGGAAGTTTATCCGATGAAAATATAGCAATAGGCTCGAGGGATTTCTCAAGATAGTTATATATAGGAATAAATGTTGTAAGCTGTTTTGATAGGTTTACGTGAGAAGATTAAAATATCAGTAATTCATGGATTCCATACTTGCATTGAAAATTTAAGTTTTATTTGAGTCACCAAGATTCCGTAAAAATAATTATTTAATAATTATAATCATAACTAAAATATTTTATATAGTTTTTCGTATAAAAACTAACAAATAAGATTGTTAAACAAGATAAGGTCTAAAACTCTCTTTGACTAACTCAATATTTTCTTTTTCTACATCCAGCCATTAGTTAAAATTATACATTATTATTACGTTATGAGTTATCATTGTTATTTTTATTATTTATAAGATAAGTTTTACTTGATCTCCTGGGTTTCAGACTAGCATAGTGTAGAAAGGTCAAAAATATTTGTACAATGAAGTAATCAACAAATGCTCCCAAGAACGACCGTAATCCATTCGTAAAGTTGTAGAGGTCGAAGATGTTTATTTTATTGTCTTTGTATATAGAGGTTTTAGTACTTAGTCCTAAACCTTAAGTTTATATAAAAGTAAATATAAAATGGAAATGTATATTTTCTTTTTATATCAGTTTACATGAACAAAAAATGAGAAGTTATATTAATAAATTTTATTAAAACATTAGAAAATCCACTTTAAAATTGAAACAATTTTCAATTATTTAACTTTGCAATTTAAATTTAAATCAAGTCTTGTTAAACCAAACAAAATCAGACCTTGCCGTATGTAAAAACACGTGGCAATTACAAAAGCTAAACGAAGCTTTTAAAAAAGTAAAATGACTTTTAAAAGATTCGAAAAACAAATTAGTTATCGGAAATTTCATAAGCTCTAGAAACATTTGTAGAGTGAGCTTTCAAGCTTGGACAAGGAATACAAAGGAAAAATGGGTTTTCAATTAAAAATAGTTGTTCAGCTTTACGTGCAGTGTAATTCGGTGCCAATTGACAAAACAAAAGCTTGTGGGAAAGCAAGACAAAGGATCCATAAAAAATGAATGCTATGTATTAAAGGATACCTACCTATTCATTTAATCGTGAAATATCTGCACAAAAAACAATGAAAATGTCACATTCGTCAATGAAGAAAATACGGCAATGATAAATAGTACATTATGACAATGGTGTGGAAGGTGATCATTTACGGCAGAAGACGTTTTTCACACGAGTGAATCGAGTGAGAAAAATCGAATGCGGTAAAAATCACCTTACACACGAGTTTCATACAGTATTTTTTACCACGAGAGCCAAATAATCATATTCAAGTTATGAGTTTGAGGTTAGAGTGGTGCAAAAATATATATTCAATTTTCATTTCGAAAATTGGAAGAATTACAGGTATATGGAAAATTACATGAAATGCTACTGAAATAATCCAATACTCTTTTTAATTCCTTTTTTTTCAAATAACCATTGAAAATTGGGAAATGAAAATTTAGAAAATTGTGTTCATTTTTATAAATAAAATACGGAATATTTTATTAATAGGAAATGTAAAGAAATGTTTTTGTAAATTTTATTTTTGGTAGAGAAATTAATTTTTCAAATAGTATTTAAGATATTTTTATAACAATTCTTGTTGTTCATTGTAAAGAAACATGTTCTTGACTACTCTTTTACATTTTAATAATTCAAATCTACCTCTAATAGATGGTTTTATTCTATAAGTGACAAAAATATAGTAGTTTTATTGTTATCTTTAACGAAATGTCACGCGCTGCATATACATACGTAAAACGTGAGTAGATAAATGCCAAGCCTAGTGTGACATAGCATACACAGGCGGGTCTATCTGGTTCATCGTGTAGACACGAAGATGAAAGTATATGTACGCATATAAATATACGCATACTATCTACGATATCGGAGAGTATTTCATCTCAATTTTCTTTTTGCAAACATTTTTACATTTTCCACTAAAAGTTTATATTTCAATTTTTCGTTTCAATTTAATTGCTATAACAAAATCTTAATAAAATGGACAGAAACTAAATATTTTATAAAATAATTTGGACTATTATTAACACTTTTAGATCTATTCTATATCTTCGATGACTTGATTCAAACCAGTTATGTGCGATTTACATATACCAATGAAGATGTTCAAATTTTTCCCTAACCATATAATTATTTTTTTCATTATTGTATCATATTTAAATGCTACGAAAAAGTGAATAAATGAGGTTTCTAATTTAGTAGTTTAAAAAACGATAAGAATTATACCACATTTTTATTTTTCGTATTCAGTCGGTAGGGGAGGGGGAATAATGTTTCTCACTAAATTCAGCTTAAGAAGATTAACTAAAAAACAAATTAACTTCCTTATTAAAATAAATTTTTTACTTTTAAAGTGATGTAATGTTCTCTTCCATTTGACTATTGTAAATAAAAATACAATAAAACACGTATGAAAGCGACAAAATCAATTTGTCTAATGCTCCTTTTACCATCGAGCGATAAAACAACGAGAGTCTCATATTATCACGTTTATGCAGCTTATTTGGAACGTGGCGACCACAATGTAATATCGGTAGATTGGCGAAAGATAGCCGGGCAAAGCTATACGAACGTCGTGAACAGCGCTAAAACAGTTGGCGACACTCTAGCCATGGCCATCGACGAACTTGTTGACCAGGGCATACCTCAGGACAGTATCCATGTCGTGGGTCACTCGATGGGAGCACAAGTTGCTGGCTTCCTCAGCCGCCAAACAAGCTTCACGCTGCGCAGGATCACCGGTGAGTTATTATGAGCACATATAATCATTAGAACGAGATTATTCGCATGCGCAGGAATTTGTTTTTCTTCTGCCCCCTCGCCGACTCGAATCGAATTACGAAAGAGGCCACGTTTAACGTTTAATATTACTCAGGGGTGGAATGAGAGGAGAGAGAGAGAGCGCGCAAAAGAGAGAGTCACCCTTCAGTTACGTTATTGTTATGGCGCGTCGCTGAAACATGGGGACATGAGAGACATCCATTTGCGGTGATCTGATTTTATTCTTTCCAGCTGGTAATTTTATCTTTGTCAAAGCAAACAGCGCGTTTGGTGCGGGGAAATGCGAGCTCGTAACCATTGCAACTTGATGTAAATGTATTTATCAAGGAAGCTTCTAAGATCCTGTAAGGATATTTTAGTCAGAAATTTCAAGGACGTAGCATTTTCTGCGCTTATACCAGCTTATTGTATTATTTTGCTCATTTCCTTGTGTAATATTTGAAAGTATATTCTGTTTATTTGTGTAAATAATATACGTTTTAGAATGAATGACTCTATTAAATTCTATTAAATATTCTATTAAATATCTATTAAAGAGAGTGCACAGTCTTTGGAAAACGGATTTTACACTGAGAAAAGTGATTACTTGTGCTGAATGAGATAATTAACTGTCAAGAAACGAGGATTTGGATTCGGAGAATAGAATATTCATTAGCAGTTAATAAATGGTTCATTTAAGCAAATTTCTTGTACCAAGTACATCATTTTCTAATAGTTAATAATTTAATGAATAAGTGACTCTTCTTATACACTAATAACAATTTTAATTAAATTGTAACTAAAATTACAATTAAAATTGCAATTAGATAGAAAATCGCCAGGTAAGAAGTAAAATTAACCTAAGCATGATACTTCTTCGCTGTTTGCTCTATTACGTATTTCCTATAGCAATTGTCCAACATGTTGTGTATGTCAAATATTAATTAACTGCTAATGAATATTTACTTCATACAACTTCATGACGAATTAAAATCAAACAAATCGAGTATTACAGTCAATGGTAAATTACTATAAATGCAACTAGTTGCATACGTGACTGAATATTACGAGAAATGAATCATTTACTTCAAGAAATTACGTTTTCAGTTAAGCCGAAGATTTGAAAATCGATTTTTGGTTATGAGAAAGGAAGCCATGTGTTTTCAATTTCACCTCATAGACCCTTGTTCTTGAGTTATAAGCAAAATCTAAGCTCAGATATTCGTTATTATATTAAAAAATGAGATCTGTACTTATTTATGATTTGGAAACGAACAGAAAAGATTAGTAAAATATACAGGGAAAGTTAATTTTTAAGTATTGTTTTACTAAAAATAGTTATATTTTTTAAAAAAATTGTAAAAAGTGGTGTCAAAAAAAACAGTAAAAATTTGTCTTCATTTTAGTAATGTTGTAGTCCGTATTTTTAAACATTTTCTTTGCTTAAAATTGAGCTTTATACTCTCGCAATGTGACAGTTAATGATTTTTTTTAACGAAATAGAACATATTTAAAATTAGATTGAATGTATCTCAATGGAATTAAGAACACTGGGTTTCATTTCTAGGTACCAAAAGTAACTTGCAAAGCCTCACTAAAGTCCAATTCCCGGAGGGTGCGTGTACTATCCTTATAAGTGTTTTCGATTAGCACTTAGCACGTATTAGAAGAAAATTGTAGAATATTCATATCAATGATTATTTAAATTGCAAGACAATCTTTGCAAATCTAGTTTTTTTTGTTGGCCATGTCTTTTAGTTATACTCCAATTTTCATAAATCGGAATGGAAACCCCATATTATTGACTGAAAAAAAAATTTCATGACCGACGTGCTCTACATGTCTATGTGTGTTTGTTCGGGGCTAAAACTTTCCCATTCTCAACAAACAATGGATCATGAATGATTCGACATAAATCTCGAATAATTCATTATTGCGAAGAGGATTTTGATATATGATATAGAAGAAAAATAATCAAAACAGAAGATATTGTAAGGTTCAACAAAGAATTTGCATACTGAAAGATTCATGAGCAAAGCAAAACACATACAATACAGATTAACAATGAGATGCGCTCTTGTGCACATCTTGCGTAACGAACTCAACACTCGCGCTTATTTCACGTCACGTTCCAACTTTTTTTTCAATTTCATTTCTAAATGTGTGCGCATTTGTGTTCGTGCTTGCAGGTCTAGATCCGGCGGGTCCGTTCTTCAATTTCCTCGAGCCTCATCTCGCGGCGAGCGACGCTCGCTTCGTTGATACGATTCATACAGATGCCGGCCTTTATGGAATAAGCCGCGCCTCCGGCGTGGCAAGTTTTTATCCCAACGGAGGTAGGCGCGTTCAGCCTGGTTGCCCGACCGACTACGAAGTTTCCAGCCCAGAAGGCAAGTTTCACTTTTCTTTTTTTTCTACGCGTTGTACATGTGTGACTGTACAGCAGTTACCGTACAACGCTTCTTTTTATTGTTTGAACGGCACTTCATTTTTGCTTCTTCCACTGGTATATGCTTATTAGTAATTATTTGCTTGTAAAAAAAGCATGTGTAAGTATTTGCAACGCTGTCCGTACCATCTGTTGAAGTTCTTCGTTTTATCGATGAGCCACCACGGCCTGTTCGCTCATGCTTATATTAATCAGGGCCTCGGGGTCTTCTCTTGTGCACTTTAATTAATTCCAATGTATTATTTAAAGGGAGATGTATGCTCATGTATGCCCTAAGTCCATATCAATAAGAAATCATTAAGAAATATAAAATGCTAATAAGAGCATGCATTATTTTTATGCATTTTTATTTCTGAATTCCGCATGAATTATTGATATTTCTACTTATTTAAGAACTTCGTCCTTATTTATCTGAACTTTTCTTTCATTTCCCGGATTATATATTTTTTTTAAATTTAATATTTTGACAAGCTCAACATAACAATATTGATTTTGTACGTTTTTCTGCATATTATATCCTTTAGAGTGAATCTGGTTTTGAACAAAAAATTTTATATCGTTTTATTTGCAATTGATGAGTTTAAATTAGATGTACTATCAATAAAAAATTTTGTATTAATTGTATAAATATTTATTTTGAAAAGAGCATATATCATCCACTAAAAAATACAAAGTGGGAAATTCAAATGATTTGCTATTATCTTATTGATTAATATGTTAATCTCGCTTTGCATGATCCGTACTAATACAGATTTGATATGCCATCGAAATGAACATCTCGTCAATAAACTACTCTGCACTTTTCTTGATCAGATATTTGAAAAGTTTAAATTGCCGCTTCGGAGTACAAGAGAGTTAGCTTGGAAGCCAATTGAAAAATGCGCTAACTTGTAAGTCAGTTATAATAGGCGTTAACTCCGAAATCGATGAGAGACAATGAGAAAAGCCATTAAGAAAATGTCGAACATAGACCGAGATTTCTGTAGTGCTGCTTAGAGCAGAGAAACAAAGACAAATTAGTTATAACTTCACGCGAAATTATAGGTACATCTATTGAAAAATAAAGACAAAATTGTAATAATCACAAAGTAATATAATACTATACTAACTTTAAAATATATAACTTGAAGATTTTTCAAATTTAATTTTTGTTTTACAATGAATATGTCTATAAAAAAAGAATTGACACGGATATGTAGTGAATAAATAAAGGAATGCAGGGGAACATACGAAACCAATACTATTGTGTAAGCACAATGCTATTGTGTAAATATTATCAAAATATGAGATTTGAAAAAAAAGAATTAATCCGAATAAATGAAAGATTAGTTCAAATAAATAAATATTATCAAAATATGAGATTTGAAAAAAAAGAATTAATCCGAATAAATGAAAGATTAGTTCAAATAAATAAATATTATCAAAATATGAGATTTGAAAAAAAGAATTAATCTGAATAAATGAAAGGATAGTTAAAATAAATAAGGGTGAAGTTTGCTAAAAATAAGTAGAAAAATCAACATTTCATATGAAATTTAGCAATAAAAAATATATAAAAAATAATTTTTTAAATATTTCCCCATTTATTGCAGCAGATTCTTGAGTTTTCATTGATACTGCAGGTAACTATTAGTTTTATACATTCCTTATTGATTTATTTAGAATTAGATAATTAATATGTTTTAAAAAAAGACTTTAACTTATAAATGCTTAAATATTTTTGTTCCATTTCAAAAATTTTTCTAAAGTAAAGCCGGAAAGACATTTGACTTACATTTTGATGAAAAAAACATAACCAGTGACATATTTTTCTGTATAATTAAGATTTATCGGACAAAAAGTACACAATTTTATTTATCAGTACTGCGGAAAAATGTAAACAAATAAACAAGTTCGCCGGTTGGGTGTGTGGGGGGGGGGGCGAAGATCGGGACAGCGATGCCCAATGAAAGAGGACATCGCGCGATCAGATCTATCCAATTTACGTCACTAGCCAAAATGGGTGCACCTTTTATTTATTGTTCGTTCACGTTATTACAAATATTCTAAAGATAAGCTTATACCAAATACGGATAATACCTAAATTAGTATGGCAAAATTACGATTTCGTATAAGGACCCGTGTTAATCAACTATAAATAAAAACATTTATATTCCCTTTTTCAAAAAGCCAAGCTTCTGAAAATTTAACTGGTTGCAAGAGGGCCAGGCCTCTGGATCACTGATATGGTACAAACTATCGGATGTTTTTGTATGTAGAAATATAAAGGAAGCCATAATATAAAATCAAATGCTAAAAAATTTATGTTTTGAAGATTAACTTAATTTAAAAAAAAAAAATAAAATTTTTTAAAAAATCTCTTTATGAAACAGTAATCATTTAATCTTGATAAAGCATAAATGTTATTTCGACCACAGAAAATAAAATTAGAGAAAATGAGTTTTTATTTGCATTTTCCAGGACTCAAAAAATGTTAATATAGCAGCTTTCTTCATATTTCTACATTCAAAAATATATTACAAAGTTTAAGCCGAATCCGTTATCCGGAAGCCCGACCCTCTCCACGTGAGTTACTTTTGCAGCAACATTGAAAAGTAAACCAATTTTTTTTAGAATTAACTGTGCGTTAATTCTTTCTCTGATAAAACTTTCTTAAACTAGGATAACAAAAAATAATTTTTCATCAAAATATTTTTCAATAACCACTATAAAATGAATTTTGCAGTTCTGAAATTTTATACATGTATAGCTTATATATTATTTATAAATTATTTTATGTATTTCGGGATTTCAAGAAAATATATACATCTATTTTCGAGAAATGGTGATTTGAATTATTAATGACAAACTAAATTGAAATTTAAAAAAGAAAAAATATAGGCACTCAAAAGGTCCTTTAGATGAATTTCATGAAATTCAAAAATATTAGCTTTATTGTATTAAACTAGCTCTCCCTCCCCTACACACATCGCTTCACTCGCGACCCCAACCCCTCGCTTCTTACGTAAAAGCTTCTTATTTACATACTATATTTTCGCAAGTGCTGAAAATGTTACAACTCAAATATTAATATATTATTGTATAACAAGCCAAAATCGATTACTTTAACACATTTAGGGCTTTTAAATCGTCCTTTTAGTCTTACTTACAAGAAATTCAAACGCCATATAAATGTTCAATAGGAAAACGATTTAATTTCATAAGAATCACTTTTATAATTCTTATATTCAACATTTTTGTGTAAAATCAAATTCGGTTAACTAATAAGAGAAAAAACACTATTTTTGCGTACTTACACATTTTAATTGCTATATTAGGTCCAATTTATGAGGAATTGATTGTATAAAAAAATACTTGACAGATAAAAAATTTTGTTTTGATGTGACCTATAACTTTTCCATTTGATGGTTTTACGTAAATTTATATCTTTGTAAGTTAAATACAGAAAGCGTTGATGTTTGGGTAAATGTGAGCGTTTTTAGTAGTATAACAAATTTTAAATAATATAATAACAATTTTATGAAAACAGCTAGAATACATATTTCGAAATATATAGTTTAGAAAAAATATGTATTTCGGTAATATCAACATATATGTTATTTCATAACATATTTCTCTTTATGTAGAACTAAAAGTTTTGTATACTTTGAGAAGTGATCTTTACAAATTTAACCTTGAGCATTCAACATTTCATTGAGATAACACTGGAATTTATAAATGGATATGTCTATCCATAATAATGCATCATCAACAAACTATATCTTAAGTACACAAAAATTTGTGTTACTAATTTGGCGTTTTTAACACAAAACTTGTTTTAAAACTGGATCTCATTTTTAACTGCTTACGTACTCACGCATACACATAACATAACACCCACATCCCATCCAAACACATCTACACACACACTTACAAATGAGAAAGAACATTTTTTGTCCCGAAATCTTTTTCCCTTTTAAGGGATCAATAACATTTTAGCGGTAAGGCAAAAATCAGTGATATAAACTTTTTTTTTTCTGGTAATTGGCTACTATAAACAGTTTATAAAAACTTCTTTGTACCATGCAGATGATAAAAAAAACGATAAAAGAGCTTTATTAATATTTTTGCACACGCATTAGATGTTAGCTTTTGCAATTTGAACGTCAGATGTAAATAGATTGTTTCCTGGTATGTGTCTATCTAAGAGTACATCAATTCCAATTTATGAAAAAATTAACTGTTAATTGTTTAGAGTATTGCAGTCATCATCGTTCTTGGGTTTTCTATGCAGAATCTGTGAGAAATGAAAGTGCTTTTATTGGGACCAGTTGCTCGTCTTATTCGAGTTTCTCTAATGGAAAGTGTGATTCTAATACAAAAGTTATTATGGGATTCGCCATACCAACTAATGCGTGAGTTAAACTTTTCTATAAAATTGTGATCTCTGTATAAGTTATACATAAATAATCTCTTAACTTATTACTGTATAAAATTCCAAAGAAGTTAACATATTATTATGCTATAAGTAGAATATTTTTTCAATCTGTTTCATCTATTTAGTGGGACTGAGCTCTTTTAAAAGTACTTGTAATTTATATGAATTTTATGTTGTATAAAAAAACAACCCCTTCGTTGTACATAACATTTAATCTTCTTTAATATGCTGACAACTTTTTAGATGAAATTAAAAAACCCGTTATTTTGACATTTGATTTTGTCTCTTTCATATTTTATTATTGGTCTTTAGAAAGAACAGAAATATACAAACTTTTGTGGAATGAATTTTATAATGCATAAAGTTAATTTTTGTGGACTCTTCTTTTTAATGTACAAAGTATTTATACCCATTTCATTAAAAATTATGCCTCTTTTATTAGTAGAACTCGAACTTCCATTGAATAGTTTCACACAATCTAACTGTTCGAAATAAACTGTTTGAAATAATATACCTGTTTGATATAATTAGTCGCTTATCAAATGAAAACGACCTTTTATATGAAAATTTTCAGTGTAATAGTTCTCATAAATAAAATATGATTTCCACATCCCTGGTAGAAACGTTAGCGATGCGTTGGCTAATTATTGGTTAATTTTGGAGTTAAAAACGTCACACTATCATTATTTTATTGTTAAAGATAAAT
>JAYJLV010097214.1:0-12422 GCA_036873485.1 Torymus texanus | reverse complement strand
AAGGAGTTGGATAAAGTTGGTATTCCACATTGTGGAGTTGGACCAGATCCTATAGGAAAAGACATATCAACTCTGAAATTTGAAAAGGATCCTGATGTTCGAGCAGTTATTGTTGGATACGATGAACACTTTAGTTATCCAAAAATAGTCAAAGCTGCTTCATATTTAGCTGATCACGATGTGCTCTTTATTGGAACAAATACTGATGAACGATTTCCAACTGCTGATAATCTGGTTATACCAGGTAAATATATATTCTCTATATATCTCACGAAGATTACTATTTCTAAAAATATGTTGATTAAAAAAAATCTTCTTATCGTTCCTAGGCACAGGAAGTTTGATTCGTTGTGTAGAAACTTGTGCTGAGAGAAAAGCCATAATAATGGGAAAGCCTGAACCTTACGTGGCTGATGTAATAAGGAAACAATATAATGTTGATCCAAAACGTACCTTAATGATTGGAGACAGAGCCAATACTGATATTCTACTTGGGACACGCTGTGGCTTCACGACTTTGTTAGTACTATCTGGAGTGACGTCTTTGGACGACGTCGAAAAATGGAAGAAATCATCTGCCAAAGAAGAACGAGATCTCGTGGCCGACTACTACATAGATACTTTGGGAGATCTATTTCCTCATTTACAAAAGAACAAATCTGTGTCAGGGAAACAATAAGTCAGTGAATTATATATTGTAAATACGATGTTAGAACCTTACAAACGGTAGGATTGGTTGATCCGATCCCGACACACACATATATATATATATATATATATATATATATATATATATGTTCTATACGAGTATGTAACCATTGCACGCTCGGATCTTACAACAGAAATGGTACTGATTTTTACACAAAAGTGACGCATTAAATAATTTATCTTGAAATAAAGTGTATTGTCAATTGTCAGTCTGGTTCACTGCACAAAATAAAATCTATCGATGTTACATAGATATCCCCCGTACGAAATTTGTACGAAAATGAAAAAGCTTCCTTCAAGACCTGCCAGATCACTTTTATGTTTATATAGTGTTCAATATATATATATGGACAGAAAGCAAAGGAGAATAAAATTTCCTGAGGCCTTACAACAAATAAAATTATTGTTTCATTCGTATAAATGAGAAAACCACCTGTTCGCTAACAACACTATACGTACATGCATGACGCGTCGCGCGTACATTCGTCAACATTGACTGTTTGGTGCACGTGAGAGCGTAAATCAGCGATACTCTAACGAGTTTTACCGCGCGAGCTTTCCCGAGCACGTGACAGACGCATGCACGCAATTATCTTACAGGCATTTATATAAGCCCTATTTTCTTTTGTTCGGCCATTTGAGTTCTGATATTGTTACAGAATATTTAATATACATGTTGAAATGCATCTATATAGGGCAATATTGTATGTGATATATTTGTGGAAATAGAACAAAACATTACTACGTTTCAGAAGCAAATAGAAAGTGTACTACTTTATGAATTACACAAAGTCACATTGATGAATCATGTTAATTCCCTAACTTATCGAAATAGGTACTGCTACATTTTATAATGGTTCTGTTAAGGATTAAACACTTTTTATTGAGAATAGTAGAAATTCCAATCATATTTTTTATTCTTAAAAAAAAAAAAAAAAAATTTCACAATGCAAGATTCCGATGATACTATAATCATAATTTTTGCCGTAACTATATAATTAGAGATGAACCGGGATTATCACAGACAATATAGATTATACGCATTTTATTTTTTATTTTCACACCACGATAATATAGCAGCGACCGATTCAATTTAACAGTCTATGTGTTTATATTTTTACCAAAACGGTAAATTCGAACGAAAAATAAACGCAATGGTTTCAACGTTCTATATATATATATGCACCATAGATCTATTTTCTCATTCGCCACATTACTTATTATACCTATCCTCATCTTGCTTGCGTAACAGAGGTCAAGATCATGCGTCTAGTGCATGGTCAAGATCGTAGAGTGCGTTACACATGTATATAATAATACATATATACATATCTATATATAATATGTGTAATACGCTGATACACGTTCTAGCGCTCGCTTGGTTGCTTGCTTGCTTGCCGCGCTATATAATTGCGACGATAGCACTGCTCGCGAAGCACACGTGCAGTAGTCAGGCGTTCGTTCGTTATATTGTCACCCAGTTTGTAGCGGGCCGGTTAGTCGAGAGGATGGAAGCTGCAACCTGCAAGTATCTCAAGAGCCTAAGCAAGGCTGAATTCAAGAAGTTCATCGAGTCCTTCGATGTCGTTCTCTCGGATTGCGATGGTGTGTAGTAGTATAGTATAGGTTTACTGTTTTATCCCATTGATAAAGTGCTTTGATAACGGATTTTTGTAGAATTTTGTAAATGTATAGATCGGTTTTCTTTTTTA
The DNA here is from genome assembly GCA_036873485.1 of Torymus texanus. Taxonomy (NCBI): domain Eukaryota; kingdom Metazoa; phylum Arthropoda; class Insecta; order Hymenoptera; family Torymidae; genus Torymus; species Torymus texanus. Next base: position 10,002 of record JAYJLV010097214.1, on the reverse strand, counting down.
TTCATCATTGTATAGTTGAAAATTAAATTGTTTAGATATATAACATTAAATATAGTGGTTTACAAAACATTGCTTTTGTTTTATAAATTGTAAAAAAGAACTGTTATATTTTAAAGCGATGTGAGTGCCACCCGTTACTAACGGTTTGGAATTTTAAGGAAAAATCTCTTTGACACGTTGTAGATTTAATAATTAACTATAACGTACCAGAGCAATATTTTCTTAAAATTCAAAATTGAATAAGAAAAACGGCTTTCTACAATTGTTGGTATATCGCTATGGCCTCACCACGTTAACGAACTTTTTTTTTGCAAAAAATTATTTTTTCGAACCATTAAAAATAATGAATAATTTCATAAAGCTTATATACTTTTCTACACTTACAACAAGAAAGGTAAAAAAAAAAAGAATTAAATACAACTTCCAACTGCCCCTTTCAAAGTCATACATTTCCAAATAGCTATTATTTCGAAACGTCTGTCACGTCAAATCGCAAGCTCAACCCTGTTAATATACCTATATATAATACTCCATGTCAACCCGCTTTCATCATCATATATATACACTGTGGTGTGTAGGCGTACTATGGCGAGAAACGGAACTGATCGACGGCTCACCCGAGACAGTCGTCAAGTTTCGTCAACTGGGCAAGAGGTTCTTCTACATAACGAACAACAACTGTAAGACGCGCGCTGAACTTGTTAGCAAGTGCGAGAGTCACTCTTATGATGCTACAGTGGTGAGTTTCAGTATATATCTTATATCGACGTCTTCACTTATATATATATGTATATATACGTTGGAAAATATTGGCAAGCGGTCAATTTTTCGAATTTTCAAATCTTTGGTACGCGCATAAAAGTGTATAATTGAATGCGTTATGGGCGTGTAGTAAAATACGTATTTTTGGAATGCGAATAAATTCGGTAGGAACGCGTAAATTTTTTTTATATAGTATACTGAATACTGCCAGAAGAATTTAGCCCAGGTTAGTTTATAAAAAATATGAAATTAATATAAATATATTTTAAAATTATTATTCGTATCTATTGTTTATTATCATATATTAAAAAGTAAAAGTGATTCATATATATATTCTGATAAAATAGATTTACTATTATGTAGTTTAAATGTAATTATTCTGAATTCACGGAAATCTTAACATGTCCTTGAATATTATCGCAATCTAGGATGTCACACGTTCAACGGATCATATATCCGTCAGCGCACTCGTGTATTCGAAGTGACTCGCGAGTCGCGTGCAGTGCAGTGTAAATAAACAAAGTTGTGTCACACAATTAAACGTTATACTGCACTCGCAAGTGTCATAAGATCTTCCCCATTGATAAGAAACACGAGTTAATAGCGTTATAATATGTAACTCAAACTTTTAAAAATTTAAACTTAACGTCTGGATTCCAACGTTCTATATATATGTACACTATATATGATCGCTTACGTATGCGCCAATGTTACGCCGCAATTATACTTTTTATGTATATTGCATAATTCTACTTATCAGTTGAAGAAGAGTAACGAAAAAAAAATCAATTTTGCTTAATATGCAGACGAGCATGATATAATATTATCCTATTTCGATTTCGGAAGAGTACATAGTTTTTGCAAATACACAGAAATTATCGTTTAATTTATTTTTTTCGAACGTAAAATTATTTATTATTATCATTTTTTTCTTTCTTTCTTATTGCAATGTATATAATATATATAGGAAGATATTCTGTGCTCCTCGTACCTGGCGGCCACCTACTTGAAGCAGATGAATTTCAAAAAGAAAGTCTACATCGTCGGTAGCCAGGGAATCTCGAAGGAATTGGCTGCTCAGGGTATCAAACACTTTGGCGTCGGGGTACGTGTAAATCCATATAATAAAATTCTATATAAAATAATAACATAAAAATCTCTACGTCCACTAAGAATTTTTCTCTGTAGAAAATATATACCATTGAATTAAATAAAGAAGCTATAATAGCTAAGCGCGAATTTAAAATTGAAAAAAATAAAAACATTTACGATTCTTTTTTCAATCAAAAACGAAACAATATCCATATAGATCTAGTTAAATACTTAATGGAAATTGTTACTTTTATAGCCTGACATAATGGATGCTGTAGGCGATGAACTTGAACCGCTCATGCAGTTCAAACGCGACCCAGAGGTTGGTGCCGTCGTCGTTGGCTTCGACAAGCACTTCAGTTACCCGAAACTCATCAAGGCAGCGACGTATGTCTCAGATCCGCAAGTCTACTTCATCGGCACGAATCCTGACGTGGAGAGGCCGTCGCCGAATGAGAATCGTTTTCCAGGTATAAGAGAGCTTTTTAATATTAATGGGAAAACCTTTCGTTGTGTACTTTAAAATCAATGAAATCGGTTTTTTACTTTTTTTTCGTGGAGAATTCAATTTGTTGAAAACGAAATAACTTACTCTGGTAAAAAATTAATCATTTTTGGTGGTTAACGTGTTAATTAAATGGAAGAATTTTCGATCAAAATCAATATATTTAAAAATACCGAAAATTATATAATCTCATGTTCAAATATTGCCAATAGAATATTTATCTTGGACAATGAAATAATGTTAGTGTGACGTTTTTAACTAAAAAATTAACCATCATATCAGATTCTAATAATTTTACTTTCTTTCTTAATTCTAATATTAAAAATTGCACTTTACATATTTACCAAAGAGCTAAAAAAAACTTGAAAGTAAATACGGAAAAAAAAATAATCAGTAAATTCCACATTTCGGACAGTTGATTTGACTCTAAAATGGCAAGTTCGTATTAATTTAAAAAATATCAGTAGAATTTACATTTTGAACTGTAGAATCTTCATTCCTAAAAATTATAATTCTCATATTGAAATATAGTTGTAATATAGAATCCCCATTAATGAAAAGTAAAATTTCCTTTTTGAAATGTATAAAATTTCCACTTTTTAAGAGTAGAATTTCCATTTTCGGAAAAATCGAATTATTACTTCACTATAATACAGTTCATTTTACTATTTTATTTTTTCCGTGTACGCTTGTTGGACAACGTTTAATTTAAATGTTCTCACTCCTTTGTTTGTTTTTTTTTTTAATAATGTTAATTTGAAAAATATTTCTGAACGATTCCATTATCAAAATCGCCCACAATCGTCCACATTTTATATCCACTGTTCTATATAAAATCTATTAATTTGCACGCACCCCTAAACTATAAAATACACATTTTATATACGTTACCTCTCATCACGGTCCCTCACATTTAAACAACAATCCATCAGTACTTAAACTCAACCTCGCGCCTCGTAACCCTCTAAAAAAAAAACCAATCTCGCCTTCTACACCAATCAATCTAGCAAGCATCATCCCATTTCCCTCGCAAAATTACTTTCCTTGCAGCGCGAATTAGACAATCTCACCTCTCTTATTTTTTTTCTTCTTCTTCTTCGTTCTATACTTCACCCATAGGCGCTGGTTGTTTCCTGAGTGCCATTGAAGCAGCATCCGGTAGAAAACCTATGATCCTGGGAAAACCCGAGCCCTTCGTCAGCGAGGTCATCAGGAAGAAATACGGCGTCGATCCTAGCCGTACACTCATGATCGGAGATAAGTGAGTATCCAGTATGGTAGCTGTGTGTTGTGGTCTTGATCTCGTCTGTCGTATAGAAGATGAGGGGATGAGAGGTGATGCTCATGATAAGGTGATTGATTCCGGTACGATGGCTGTTTAATTATCTCCGCAGGCTCCGTTGATGTGGGTGTGTGGAGCGATGTGGAGATATAGGTGACGTGGTCTGGGGGGTATTTATCTCTCGTGTTTTTTTTTTAATATTTGTCTTTTATTAAATAATTTTTCGTGCTATGAAAATTTAATAGATTCTTACGAAATAATAATTTTTTACAATATTTCTTGAGTCAGTTAATTTTTAAGTTGCCATTATAAATAGGCTTTCATCATCGTTTGAATCGAAAAAAATTCAATTCAATTCTTTTTCTTACATTTATCCAGCCTCAACACGGATATTCTCCTTGGCCAACGCTGCGGCTTCACAACGCTTCTTGTCATGTCGGGCATCACCACCGAACGCGATCTTGAACATATAAAGCGAAATCCGAAGATATCCATAGTGCCAAATTTCTATGCCGATCAACTGTCTGACGTCCTTGACTGCTTTGAGTCGTGATTCACCTCGTGTCACCTATTATAACAGTATTATATGTGCGTATTATTCGCTGCTGCCAAATGTATGTATAAGTATGTATGCGTGTATATCGTATGAAAATTAAAAATGTTGATATGTGATGCTGGAAAAGTTGTGGTACACTCACAAAAATGGTTTCTTAGTCTTAGCAGACAAATCCACTTAAATATTATCGCTTAATTTTAATATATAATAATCTGCTTGATTTTAAATTACATTCATTAAATTTAATAGAATCCGTTAAATTTTATCGGAAATACGATAACTATTAACGGTTTTCTGTTAATTCGAGATTTATATACTATAAAAATGACTATAAATAAACTATAATTAAAAAACCAATATTTTAATGAATCTTTTTATATTAAAATGACAATCCACTTATTCAAAGAAGAATTCGTTTATGTTTTAGCGGATTCATCTTTGAAGATTGTCTGCTTATTTATAGTAGAAATCTGCTTGACTCTATGTTAAGTAGATTTTCCACTATTATTTAATGGATTCTTCTAACAATTAGATTAAACTTTTGTGAGTGTAGTGTGTTTTTTTTTTCTGTGAAATCGAGGTTGTTAAAAGGGCTAAATTATATAATTATGCTTTTTATATACTAATGTGTTGTTATTGAAAAATTTCTTTATTACTTGATTACGGTTACTTTTTCTGAATTATAAATCATAAAACATATAGAAGAACTACGTTATATTAAATATATAAAAAGAAAGTAATGCTTAGAGATTGATAGATTATTATAATTGAATATAGCTGTTACAAAACAATCTATACATCCAATCGTCCGTTCTTATCAAGCAATTGCATTCGTTCAGCAAAGTCCGCACCGCGCTCCGAACCCATTTTCACACTTAAGACAACTACGACCAACCACTACGCACGCGCATGAGTCTTTACCGTCATTACGACCTCGATAAAGTTAACAACAGTATTACATTGTTACGTACAACTACTTCTATATACTACCAATTCTACCGTAACGAGCAATAAACGGCTTGTAGTATAAGTAGATATATATAGGCAAATGCGTCTACCGTGTGTATGTGCACCTCATCGAACAAAAGAAATTCCTTCTTTCTTTGGACAAAACAAAGCTTGCCAGTAGCATTTAACCACGCGCGAGCGAAAATCGTATAGTATACGTGCATCATGCTTTATACTTATACACACTTGTTCCGCATAGCAAAGAATTCGAAGGAATCACGCAACGTAACTGATACCCGAGATCTAATTTGCTTCGGACAATTCCAAAATCGTTATTAATCGCTTACAGAAATGTTTATTATACACGTGCGCGTGTGATTTGACGTTACAGCAGAAATGCGTTACGCGCAGCGTAAGTAGATATGTATGAATCGTTGCAGGTCATCTGGAGTTTTTGAATGAAGTGACAAAGAGGAAAGAGAGAGGGAGAATTGTGAAGTTTGTGCGTGTGTCTGTCGGTTTGATGGTTGATTGAGCGAAGAGTTAAAAAGAGAGAATTGAAGATAATATGCATCATCTCCTGTGGAAAATTTTTTTTATTCGAGTTATCGTTGATGAATAATAAACTAAGTTTACTCGGCAAATGTCTGGAATTATTTCGTGACTACTGGCGCATTCCTGTGGCGTTATAAAGTTTCGCTGCACGACATTGATAAATAACGCGTATAAGTATATTTTTGTGCAGATATCAACTGGATACATTAAATTCTTATACAGTTTTATACTCATGATACTATTTTATCGGGAATTGCAATTTACAATAAAAATTCATACTAAATTTTTTCCACCGCATCATCTGCTTGCTCTATGTACGCACGCAATATTTTTTTCTAAACAATCACCGTCACTTGAAATATAATAAAACTCTTCCTCTGTTTTCCCACACCCGCGCGGTTTTCACGCATGTCAGTTGCAAAAAAAAACCCGTGAAGAATTCATAGCGATTTATTAGTACTTCCGAGCGTTTCTTTGCTGTTCTATATTGATGCCCTTCAAAAAAAAAGTGATTCATATATATAAAAGTTCCCCTCGCGCCTCCCTCTTTTGTTATATGATTTTATTGACGCGCGTGTAGACTGAGGCTTTATCAATAATTTTTATCTAACACGGACGGGATTTATCAGAGTGAAGTTGTAAAATAGATGCGTTGTGGATGTTTCGTGAGTGGAAATAAAAATTTCGATTGGTATATGGATGAAGAGAGGAGGAATGAAGATTATAAAATAAAAAATGCCGTTTATTGTTATATGAAGGTATAGCGTCAACCGCACTGTGAATAGATGTAGAGCTTCGTTATTGCCAATAAATTGTATTTTTATTTTTGTTAAAATGAAAAAATAATAAGAAATAATATGAAAAAATGATACGAGACATAAATAAAACCAATTAAGTTTTTCCTTATTTACATAATTTATTGTACAATTCTTAAATACACTTTCTTGCAATTCTAATTTTTCAGTTTTCACGGATTTAAGTTAAGCAATAATTTTCTTATGTAAGCTTTGCAATTAACTAAATATTGAATATTTAATTCTGTAAGAACAACGAATAAAATAGAAATCATGTCAAGTAGAATACAATTAATTAACATTTTTTAAATATATTGCTCATGTGATTGAATCTTCAGTTGTTCTGTTGTTAAAATTGATTTGATTCAATGAAAAATAACGTTGTTATAATTGAATATTATTACTATTATGAAATCTGTTATAATATTTAATAAAATATTGACTATTCAATAAACATAGTTATATTATTATACATATATAATTCAATCTTAAAGTCAATGAATTGTAATTATAAAAAATAATTTTGTAAAAATATATTATCCTAACTAAACTGTCACTTGTCAATTTATCTAGATAGTTTATAATATTATCTTATTAATAATTCAAAATACATTCATCATATTCGCAAAATAATTCTTTCATCATAACTTTATATATATATATATATATATATATATATATATATATATATACTTCGCGTCTTACAAGCATGAAACGAAGTTTAATATACCATTTATACATTTTTGGCTAGTTTGCAGCGTTTTTCTTTTACATCTCTTATATACTTTACAACTAGATATATTTATCTTACTCTGTATTTCACTTTTCATTTGTATTTGACTGAAATTCTACAATTACCCTGTATGTATATACTTTGGTTGTAAAGTCTCGACGTTACAGCTGGAACGATTCCAGTTTCGTACGTCACATATAAGTAAAATCAATTATTTATACACTCGTGATGGGCGTATATATATAACGCTTATATACTTTTTGTAGTCTCGCGTATATTGTCTATTTACACATTTACGCGACAGAATTTGTTTGTCATATTTTCGCGAGATGTACAATGTACTGTATTATACGCGTATTATATATAGTGAAGCGCTAATCTTTTCCCTCGCTTTGGTTTTTTTTTCTATTTTATATATAAACGAGTATATCACAGGGTGAAAAACGGCCTGCGTTTCTTGACACACGATTAATTAATCAACATTTTACGATCGTTTCTTCCCGCGCGTATTACGAGAAAGTGTAACTTTGCACTTATTAAAATTGCTCGCAGTGGCTTGTGGAATGAGTATAAATTGTGAGAAAAAAACAAGAAATGGCCTCAATGTTGTCTTTCTCCTGGTCTTAAAGTTTTAACTTTATTGACAGGATAATTACGACTGCTTTACTCATTTTTAATTTCGTATTTCTTTGAAGCAAAGCAGTCCACACGAGAACTCAATTCTACGAGCAATTTAATTATCGATATCAATGAAAACTACACAAATTGCGAGTTAAATACGAACATGGGTAAAGTCTTGTAATTGCAAATAAACATTGCAATAAAGAAATAGTTTAAATTTATCTAAACCTAACACTTATCACTAATTATTATCTTAAAAATAAATCATAAAAAATAAATCACTTGAACATGAATAAAAATACATCTGTACAAAAAATTCAATCAATATCTATAGAGTAAACTATAATTAAATAGACCTTGTTAAACGAATATACATTTGATCGATAATTTTTCATCCCCTCAAGAGAAATAATCGATCCTCTTACTCCTCGACAAATACGCGAACCAATAGAACAAATTAATCGCCAAGAAGAAGAGCGGAAACACCAGCCTGCTCGCCCTGTCGATCTTGGACACCGAATTATACCTTGGCATACGTCGGTGATGTCTGTCTCTTGGATTTCTTCGATGATGAGGATGCCGAGACGTAGACGCAGCTTCGGTATCCGAATCGCTTGAATCGGCTTCAAGTTCAGTTTCCGAGCTGAAGTAGCATTCACCTGAGCCGTATTTGGTGAAGTAATGCACAACTGCGAATTGGATTATCGTGGCGAAAATGAAGCCGAATGAGAGGAAGACGAAGAAGTCAAGGGCTGTGGGGTAGGGCACCTTTGGTAGATCCGTACGGGCTTCCAGTCCGAGAAAGGTCATCGTCAGGACAGTCGTTATGCCTGTGAAAAAGATTGTTATAGTATAAATTGTAGTTTGTTGCTTTAAGTTTGTCTTCGGTTACGAAATAGGATATATACGACAATTAATATATTTATAGGAAAGTTATTGTTAACTATTAAAATAAAACGAGTCGAGATGACAGACAGTAATGTCTATCTTGTCAATATATGACTAAAGAAATTGTAATTTTTGAGTTTGTAGTTGTACATATTAAAAGTAAATTTCATTTTCCAGAATATTGGAATTCAGCATTGTTATATGGAGAGAAATTTATTCGTAAACTTTACTTTTTTTATAGGAGAATTTACTATTTTTCTAGTAGCGCTGGGACACACGTACTCAACATGACGAATTTTGACTGTTTTTTAAATAGTCATTTTAACATTTTCATAGTAAATTTTACTTTTTAAATATTAATTTTTATCAACTCTTAATCAAATAAAACCGTATAAATTAAAATATATCAGAAAATTTCTTCATAATTGAAATACTTCAATCTTATGTATAGGCTTTCATTGGCAAACTTTAAAAAACTTATAAATTTTATTAAAATTAAAATATGAATCTAGATAAAAGTCTTTTGATACTAAAGTAAAGAAAGAAGCAGACGCTTCGCCATAGAAGTATTACTAATAATCTTCTTAAGTTAAAAGAAGTAAGAATTTCTAATAAATATCCGGGCAGTTTACCATCTGTTATAGTTAATGAGTTTGTCCTCGACTTAACTGAAGTTAAACAGTGTTATAATCAACTATTTGAAAATTAGTTATAAACTATAAAATATTGATATAATGATGGAAATTTTGGATTAGATTATACCGAGAATTCGTTCAGTAATTGAAAGTTGGATAGATTTTAGTTTTACGTGCCCAATTACGAACCTTCCTTTCTGGTTATATTTAATTATTTAATTTCCCATTTAATATACATGAATATTGTTATTCATTCTGTCAATAATTTTATGTATTTATAGCTAAGCTAAATTAAAAATTATTACCACAAATGTATTACAAAAACAGTTAAGTATCTCATTTTATAAGAGATATTACAAAAAATATAAAATATATCAGATAATTATATAACATTCAATAAATTTTATTTCATTTATTACAGAAATTTAATTCATTTATTTTATTAGTTTTACCCAATTTACTATATTGTTCTCAAATTTGGACCCCATTCATAAATATTTTAAATAATAGATTGGAATCTGTTGTGCATAAATTTTTACGTAATTTTACTTTTAAGCTTAACGCCATGTGATATACCGACGTAATTCTAGAATGTCGATATGTTTTGCGTATTCTACCAAAATCACTCAAA
>JAYJLV010097203.1:0-12424 GCA_036873485.1 Torymus texanus | reverse complement strand
CCCCCCCCCCCCCCCGCCTTCCCAGGTACAGTTATGCATTCTCCAATTCCTCGGATAAAAAAAATATATAGTAATTAAAACCAAACGGTCAGAACAGTTTTATCTAGTGATAGAAGCAGGTGGTGGTGTAGGTAGTTGCTAAGTGGCGGGGAAGTGGTGGGGCATGTGGTGGGGCATGTGGTGGCGCATATATACAACTATATAATATTGGGATACACACACACACACACACGCACACACACACACGCACACGCACACGCACACACCCACACACACACACACACATACACACACAATTTTAGTACTTAAACAGTTTGATTATTTTTTTTAGTGAAAAGAAAAATATTAGTTTAAAATTACTCATGAATTGAAAAATTTTTTAAATATAATTATAAAATTTGTAATTTAGTAAAAAAATTGGATTTAATATAACACAATGTATGAATATCCGTTTTTTACACCCAAAGAAACACAATATGCTGTGAGTTGATCCACATCAACATCACTGCTCTTTTCACTCTTTTTCATATAATCTATTGAGTTTTATTCCTAAAATCGAATATTCATTTTAGAAGCCTTACAGGTACTTTAGTTTCCAGTCATCTTAGATGTAATCTCAGTACATGGAGAAAAATATCCATGTCTGATAGTAAATGTAGGACAGACTAATTATCAAAAAAATACCACATGCTCATCTAGTAGTGACATTAAATCCGAACAATACAATAATATCTCCACAAATGATTGATGAATATATTTTTGCAGAAATTCCAAATGATGATAAAGAGTTGCAAAAATTAGTAATAAAACATATGTTGTATGGATCTCATACAAATCAATCACCTTGTCTTATCAACCTCTTTGCAAAAAAAATTTCCTAAACAGTTTCGCGATACAACAATTTTGAAAACAAATGGTTATCCAGAATATCAAAGAAAAGATAATTCTTGTGATGATCATACATATAGGACCAAAGGTAGCAGAATTATTTCCGTTGATAATAGAATGTTAGTTCTGTATAACAGTTTTCTATGTGGAATATTTTGCATCAATTCATCGTATTAAATGGAGTATTTCAGTCCGTATAATTTTTCGGACCGCATAAACATTTCGATGACAGAATCAACCTCCATTTTTCCTGCAGAACCTTCGTGATTGCTTTGGCATGATTGTTGATGATTTTCATACCGTTCCTCGTATTCGGCAGTCCCTTCTTGATTTTTCCAGAACTCGCAGGCTTTACAATTTTTCGATTTTACTTCGATGTCGTCGACCTTGCCTGAATATCATTCAATAAGGGAGGTAATACCGAAAAGGGACGAGAACCCTCACTTTCTCCAAGATCCGTCGCCCGGAACGGTGATTCCCTCGTTCTGTCCATGCCTCAGAGTCATAGCTTTCTCCTCTGAAACTGCTTCTTGCATGCTTGAAGTCCGTACAGCTTCCGTTACAATAGCAATAGCTTCGATGACTTTGTCATAAAAAGAATGGTAAATCGGCCGCGGCAATTACATGAAAGCACAAAACTTTTTGATCCCATTCAAACTTACGCCTAATAATCGCATCGCCAAGATCATCCGGCGATTAATTTCGTACCCATTTTTCACGTACGGGCAATTAGGGGTTTCAGTTTTATAACATTCACTACACAAAATAACTATTTTAAATCCTAAACCGCGAGAGGCCGATTCACTTATTTTTATATATTTTCCGCACTTTTTACAAACAACCACTTCAGCGATTGCGTTCATGATAGCAATGAAATTAATCAGACGATAGCCGAAGTCACCAGTAATATTAACATTACGAGAAGCTCTTCGATCTTTCAATTTTTTTCGGACGCGCTGACGCCTTCCAAATCCCGCTCTGATTCGTATCTATTCAAGAGCTTATGCTTTGAAATACGGTAAACTTTGTCTTCGCTTTCCATTGCAAATGTTGACAAATAAATACATTCACAGGTAGGCACAAACTGTCGAAAGGATGAGAAGCAACTGAACGGCATCGTTTGAACAGTCGCTGTGGCTAGGACTTAAAGGTTGATTAGATGTTCTGTAGGCCCACTCTTGTACAGGTATACAAGTAATGACCTGTAGACCTTTTCCCCTCTTACCCTCAGATGGTTAGTCATCCCCAGGGGCATACTTCGGGGTGTACGCCCAGGTGGACGGGGACGTCACGCGCCGAATGCGTCGAAGGTAGGCTCACGCTATGCCTTCAAAACCGGTAAAAAAAAATTTTTTCGTTCTAAATCGAGTGGCATCTTATGATAACATTTTTATGATAACAAAGTATCATTTAAGCCAAGAAGAAAACGATATTTCAAAAATTCTACTGTGGCTATACCCTTTAAGTATATCTGTCAAAATATTTGACTGAAAGAACTAAATATTTAATTGAACGTATGTATGTTTAACATTCTTAAGTCAACAAAATATTTAGTTGTTTCGAAGAAATACACACCGCACAAAAATTAAGGGATCACCTAAATTTAGTTTTAAAAATGTAATAACTTGAAATTGATGTAACATTGGCTAGAATTGTCCTAGAGAGATTTTATAAAAAGAAAACTAAAGGTCTTTCTTTTAACTTTTAAATATCATTATTTTTTTTTTTTTATTTTAAATTTAATGATATTATAAAGAAAAAAAATATCTGAAGAAATTTGCTAATTTTATCTCAAATTTCTTGGCTTACACGAGCTTTAATAAATTTCTTTTGGCCTTTTAAATAGGTGCTTCTGTCGAGGATGAGGACACCACCAAAGACAACAACTCTGAAGCTCTTTTTGGTAAAGCCTTTTATGATATGGGAGCTTCAGGTCGAAAATTCTTGTCGACCCGACGATAATGACAGGCTTCTCTCTGACAACGACTCGGACATTTATGAGACGGCGTCAGTGGACGAAACATTCATACTGGGTGAAGCGCACACAAAGTCATCGAGGTCGCCTCGAGAAGCGTAGGTAGATCCTCCCCCGAAGGACAAGCAATCGCATCTCGGGTCAAAAGAGGGAAATCGAAAATCTCAAGATCGTTGGCCTTAGAGTCATACCCCCCCTCCCCCCTGTTGTTGAGTACGAAGGTCAGTGCTGGGTACGAAGACCGGTATGAAAAAAAGAATGGCGGAAACGTGCAACTTTCAGACCATCGTAAGACAGGCGAAAGCATGCACGCGCCGGTAACAGGCGGTTACGGACTGCTTTCAAATGCAGCTCATACTCCCCACAGTGAGTCCGTTAAGGATCGGGCCGTTAGGAAGACGGACCGAAGTATGAGCACGCCAAAGAGTTGCGATCGCGTTTGCATCAAGGTTTCTGGCAGAGGTCAGAACTGGATATATCCGCGGTAAGTGGATGCGTAGGAGGTCCCAAAAATGCCACCTTAATCATGAACACTACCTGCTTTAACCACAGTAAAGACAACCTGTTTATGCGTAAGGACAACTTAATCCATTTTACCTCACTAGACCTTGATTTCACCTCCCCGTAAGCAAAGAACTAATCTTGTACGAAAAGTTCCCTCCTGAAAAACTCCTAAAATACGAATCCATTATGAAAGATGTCATAGCCACTAAGCACGCTAAATACTATGTTTTTCATTTATTCGTAAAAATAAGTTTGACGAATCCCCACAGCTATACGATCTTCATATAGTTTGCAGAAAACTAAAAACTCTGATGGATGCTTTAGACGTAAAAACAGCTAGTATCTGGGAAAAACGGAATTGATTAGACGACCTGCCTTGGAGAAACATCCAGAATGTTTTCGGAAACAGCTTCAATAATCTAGGTTACACGATCAACATCTGTACCGATGAAATAGTTTTTCCGACCGAGCCCCAACAACAGAAAATTATTCAAGAATCCCCTATATAGAGAAAACCGCTATAGCTATCTTTGTAAATGAAACATTAAAATTTAGAAAGAATTATAGAAGAAGTAAATTCCACGCCGGGATTTTTCCAAGAGTAAATGGAACAAATTTTTTCTCGAAGGCCGAATTCCCATCCTTTCCTTGATGATATAGTAATAGCAAACAAAACGATAAAGGAGCACATAGAAACAATAAACTTAGTGTTAAACAAATTACGAGAGTGTGGTTTAAAATTAAAGAAAAATAAATGCTCATTTTTCCAAAAACGAATTCGTTACCTTGGATTAGAAATTGATAACGACGGAATGACTACAATCAAGAAAAAGGTGGAAGCGATTGTCAAAACTCCGGAACCAAGCAATCTGTCCGTATACAGACTTTTTGGGCACAATTAATTATTATGAAAAATTTATTCCAAATCGCATAGAGAAATTTAGTCCGTTATATCAATGTTTAAAGAAAAACAGTTTTTCTGGTGGCCAGGGATCGATGGAGATATAGAACGCTAGCAAGAGCATGCTCCAAATATGCGCGGGATAGAGACGATCCACCAGCAAGTATTTTGAATCCATAGAAATGACCCGACCGACTGGTTAGCATGTACATACCGACATTATGACAGTGGAAGGTCACGAGTTTATATTAATTTTAGACGCCCGGTCGAAATGGCCAGAAATGTTTGAAATTCCATTGATTAACTCAAACACTTGAATTAAAGTGCTTCGATAAGTTTTTGCACTATTTGTTTATCCCCAAAAAATTGTAAGCGACATTAGACGTCAGTATATTAGTGAGGACTTTGCAGAATTCACAAAATTTTTAATATAAAACTTACATTTTCTGCTGTCAAGCATCTCGAATCCAATGGTGCTGCTGAAAATTTTGTAAAATCTTTTAAAAATAAATATAAACACTTATGGCAAAATGCCAGCGAAGTTAATGCTAGGCAGAGAATTACGCACGAGATTTTCACTGTTACTTCCAAGCACCGAGGAAAGAGTAAATGATAGGCTAAATCATCAGATTCAAAATAAAACAGGGAAGAGAAGGCTACGTTTGATAGTGGGGAAAATGTTTGGGCCAGAAACTTTGGCAAGAACAATCCTCGTTGGTTGGAAGCGAAAACAATAGAAAGACTAGGGCCGGTGACGTATAGGGTAGAATGGAAGGAAGGGGGTTCCGATAAACGTCTATCGACCAAATTATGAAGCGTGATGAGAAATGCGAGTTCAATAATGAACAACATAAAAGAAGAGTCGAAACGGAACAACTAATCAGAAGGTCGGCTAGATTACAAGAAAAGAATAATGAAAAAGAGACTGGCTTAAGGGAATAACAAAATCTTGTTATAATATGCTAGGACAATATGGATAATCTTAAAAGGGGAGGAGTTATAGTGGGGGTGCAGACTTGCGTTGCGCGCAAGGAGAGCCCTGGAGAGCCAATCTTTGTTATGCTCTCGCCGTGTCCACTGAACTCAATAAAAAAGTCTTCCAAAACCACGTGCTATTCATTCTTACTGCCTTTCCACAACATCACAATCAGAATTTAAGAAAATAATCTCTGAAACAATCAAAAACTAAAAAAAAAACTTGATGAGCTAAATCTTGTTATTTTTGCCCCGGCAAACATAGGTTTATGTACAGGCTCCTCTGTAAATGCTTTTACTGGCCATTCCCTCTTATTTTTTTTTAATATCTTTACAACATATCTGTTATCTTATTTCTACAATGTTAACATTTTTAAATTTATTTTTAATTTTTATATAAATTATATTCTTGCTAAAAAATTATATTCTGGCTCTGGAACTGGCAACTTTAGGTCAACTTCTTTTTATGCTTTAATTTTTAGTATAATTGCATCTTTAGGAAAATTCATGACATTACTAATAAGGACTTTGTCTAGGTGATTAAATGCATGAAGTGAACTTTCCTGTAAACTATGTCCTTCGATAACTTCTGATTTTTTTGAGAACATTAATCCTGGCATAGTATTAATATTTTCAGCACTCATAGGAGTTTAATGTTCATCAGCAATTATTGTATTGGTGTAGACAAAGAAAAAAAATCTATTCCAGACGATCTTTTCTCATCTTCATCGTCTGAGTCTGAATAATTTAATAAAAATTTCAGTGTGTTCTGTATGAGAAATAGGGGTTTCTGAATTTTATATAATAGATTGAAATTGTAGCTTTTGTTTGAATGGGTTTTCTGATTTCTGTTGGCTTGTCGTGTTATACATTATAGGTCAAATTTAAGGTCACCGTCAGAAAAAATCCTAAAACTTTTATCTGAAACATTTTTTCCGAAAATGCATTCCCGTCGAGTTATCGTGCCGTCCCGGGACACACCCTATATATATATATATATAAATGGTTTTCAATTAAGACTAAATATATTATAAGTTTAAACTAAAAAATACGTCTATAAATGCAATGAAAATCTCGCACACCTATTTCAAACAATGAATAGCACGAAGCCCTTCTTCCTAATCCGCTCCTTGATTAAAATACTATAAAAAAAATTTCATCATCATATTTATCAAATTTATGTTATTATCGTTTAATTTAAACTGATTGACAGAAACTTTATTTATTTATTTTTTTTAGTTTATGTGCACGATCAAGTTATTTTCAATTTTAAAGTTTCTGTCAATCAAATTGCATTGAATTTAGATAGTGTATATAAAACAATTTAACTAATCAATATTGGATTGTGGTGTACTGAATAGTGTATTGTCCTGAGCTTTTCATTAGATTTGATTTTAATCTCTTAAAAATTTTTAGTTGGTAAGATCTAAATTTCTATTATATTGTTTTCACCAACAAATATAAAAATATTTCGAATGTATTATATAAACGAAAATGTGTATATATTAAAAATATTTGTTTACAATGAAAAAGTATTATAATAATAGTGAAAATCGCCATGCAGCTTGCATCTAAATGTTTGATGAAATCGGGTCTGTCTCTGTCAAATCGAGAGGTAAGAAAATTGATTTTCTTGAAACGGCGTGAAAACCAGCTATTACGTGTACCGGCTCCTAGTGGATTTTTTCAGAGTTTGTAAAATTAATTTTTTTAAACTGTGTCATGTCAAACCCTGCTAAAAAATATCAGTTAGTTTGTCATGCCAAAATATCATCTGAGATTCTGCACGATGCTGCCAAACGCTTACGTAAATTAAAGATCAGCTTCTTCAGTATTGGAAATTGCCTACCAGGATGTTTTACCCCACAGATGAGTTCAAAAATGCACGTTTTGAAGCATTTGATGTCTCAAAAAAGGTTTATACAGGTCCGAAAAAGTATTTAAATTCTACGGAAAATTATAAAAAAAAAAGTATATGTTAAATATTTCGGATTTTGGTTTTCTTTTTGAGCTAAAAATCTGCTAATAATGAACAAATAAATAATAAATTTCATATTAAAAATCGACATTTTCATTAATTTTTAGATCAGAAAGGAATTCAATAGCCGAAATAATTTGCATACACTTTGTCTCTTTTAATTTTTCGTAGAAGTTAACTATATTTTTCAGACCTGTGTAAGCCTTTTTTTGAGGCATCAAAAACTAGATGAATTTTTTTAGGTCTAAAAACGATCGTATTCCATTTTGATTTGTGGTTTATATAAATTCTTTTGTATAATAAAATGGTATTTCCATTTTGGTGGTGGAACTATCCCGGTGATTATAATTTTCAAAATTTTAATGTTTAATTTTCACATATGTAAATGAAAGTATAGACAGTATTTTTATTAAAAAACTAAGAAAATTTTTCCAAAAAAATTAATGCATGGATGTGTATTTTTTTTAAGTGGGCGTGGGGGGAGCGAGCTCCCAAGCCAGTGGACCTACGAAACCGAAACCACACACACATATCTTTTCGCACGTTGACCTCCTTACCTTATGGATCGTCATTCGCTGTGTCTCCTCGTCTTCTTTTCTCTCTTTTCTCTCCCTGTGATTACGTGCCGGAAGTAGCACGTAATCCTGCCTCAAAATTCCGGTCAGCGCAACATGGCTTCGACCAGTGTTGCTTTTGTAGTTGGGTCCGTTCCTCCATGTAGACTTCGCAGTGGAAGAACGCATGTTCCGCATGGTTCCATTCAGTGCCACAGTCCTGGTCCATTTCGACAAAATAGAGATTTTGTTATTTGTAAATTATATTGTACTTTATAATAAAAATATGCACGTAAAATTATCGAATTCTGATATAAATTTTTTCTTTCATTTATATTCCTCAACCCTGGTTTTATGAGTTATTGCGTTGGGTTATTGGTGATTTTTATTATTTTTATTATGTTGACTATTTTCTCTAAGATTTTGCATAGGCCGTATGTTAGGGCAATAGGTCTTGTGATGCAACGAATGCATCGTGTCACGGCCGCTACTATGCCGACTCCCCCTCGGCTTCAGCTTCGTGTGCGTCAGTGCACAGAAGCTAATCACGTGTTATTCTGTTGAGGGACGGGGAGCAGCCGTCGGGCCACCCAATACCGCACACAAACACGCGTGCTGAGGTAGGCGCCGGCCATCTTAGGCGCCGCAACTACTGCAACGCCGTCGCTCACGGGACCGACAAAGCCCGAGCCAGGGCAGCAGCTACATGCACATACGTACACAACAGCACACTACACAAACACGAATACAGACACTCACACACACACGAAACACGGCATACACACACAGCAGCCGACACGAGGGAGTACCGCGGCACAGACGCGCGAACGACTAGATTGAGAGAGAGAGAGAGAGAGAGAGAGAGCAAATGCGAATGGAAGTGCGAGAGAGAGAGAAAGAGAGCGGCAGCCTGCGGGCTGTACACGGCAAGCACAAGTGAGAAGACAATCGCGCTGGAGTGGGAGAGTGAGAGAGACAGAGCGGCCGCCCGTACAAAATGTATTATGGTAGAGTGAGAGAGAGAAAGAGCCCGATAACGCGGCAGCCTGCGCGCTGCCTATTTCCGTGCAGCAAGCATATGGCGGCCGGCGAATGTAGAGAGAGAGAGAGAGAGAGAGAGAGAAGCACTAATCAAGCTGTGAATCAACGTGCCATAGTAGTGGAGGCGTAGAAAATTAAGGCTCGCCTCCCATGTGCCAACCTGAAGCCATAATATACATTCAAATGACGCACGCGCAACAGATGGCAGATCGATTGCTATAAGCGTGCCGACCTAGCCCTCACGCCGCACTAATCAGCGAATCAACATGCTGCTCGGCTTCCTTCTTGCATGCGATAGGCGCAAAGGGCCGGAACAAAGTGACGACAGCGATAATTAACACCATGTCTAATTAGAGCGGACTAGATGTGCCCTATGAATAATAGGAGAAAGAGAGATAGCGAGAGTGCCAAAAAATCGGAGAAGAAGAAAGTGAGCGAGCGTATGGCAAGCGCTCGTTCATTCGCCCAGCAGCTAGCTCCCGAGCAAGTCGTTGCGAGGTAAGCAGAGCGTATTGTAGAGAGTTAGTGAGTTAAAGTGAGAGAGAGAGTATCGAGAAGAGGCGGATAACGAAGTCTGTGGTAAGTCCTTGGTTTTCTGTATCGGTGAGCCTAGTTCGCCCCGAACGTGCCTCTTTTCCCTTTTCAGGTTCGCGGAGTGACAAGTGCCGCTCGCGTGCCTACCCGTCGCGAATAGTCGGAGCACCGACGACTGTGTGTGCGAGACTCTCTCCCCGCGAACGCGAGTGCAAGAGTGTGTAGAACGGCCATTTTGTTGCGTGCGTCCGCCGTGGAAAATTGTATTAAGTAAAGTCTATAGGTGAAATAAATCGATAGTGAGAATTGTAAATCAAGGAGTAATCTTTTTTTGGTAAATAAATTTAATTGTACAAGATGTAGTTGATGGTGTGCTGTTGGTCCCTTTTCATTTAGTGTGTGTTGTCTGTGCTGGTCCTCCTGGCGCAACCCTGTGCCGCGTTTCTCCCGCGTGCCGCCTTGAACAAATTAGCGCCACGCAAACAACAAATTGTTTTCGATCATGTTTCATGGTGATTTTGTCGCCGTGGGTCGCGACCGCCCCAGGTCGTTCCAGAGGAATCGCGCTCACGTCCGTAGTAAGAGTCAGTGCCCGCTTAGTAGCCGCAAAACGAGTGAACGCGCGACCAGGCGCCCATTAATTAAAAATAGATCGCGTGCAGTTCGCCACCGAAGAGAACCGAGAGGGGTACGTTTGGAAGTTTGATAGCCCTCAGGACGTGTTGCGTGTCGTGGCGTTGGGGACGTAGAATTGCCACGTTACAGTCTACAGTTATCTTTGTGATTTTTGTTTTTTCTTGGCTTGAGAATTAAAATGACAATTGCTTTGTTCCAAACTTTTGGGAAAATTCGTCTATTCCAGATGATATTGTATAAATTTACTAGACAAAACTTCCCGATTGGAGAAAGGTTTCTAATAAAGGTATTCGGGATTCCGGCAGATCCAAGGCTGGTATTTTTACTTAAAAATGAAACATTATCTAGTTCTTCTCTGCTTATTTGTACATTAATTATTTTGGTAGAATCGTTTTCTTCTGCGATGTTTTATGAGTCAATGTTGTTCGAGTTAGATCTATATAACAGAAATTCTTTGTCTAGGTTCTCGTCACTTAAATTTTTTTCAAAATCTTGTGCGAAAACTTCAAGAACTCTATGACTGTCATTGATGATTTTTTCTTCTTTCAAAACAGAGACACTGGCTTTTTTTCGTCGACCTTCAATAGCTTTTATTTTTTTCCATGGCTCACTCGATAAATCTATTATCATTACCGGGGTGCCAGGTGCACGCGTCACTTGCACCGATCTCTGCTTCGCCGGCTAGCCGAAGCCGGGAGCAACCGACTATCTATGGGACTACAGCACGAGCTGTAGCTTCCGCGAGTACGAATCTCTCGCGCGACTCCCGAAAGCGTCGCACACACACACGCTCGGCGGAAACCCGGGGGACGGGGTACAGGGAAAGGATACACACCGACCTCGGCCAGGAGAATACTGCTGCTGCTGCTCCTGCTTTGCTCTGTCACGCTGCAGCTCACTCGGCACGACCCCACTCTCTTGCTCTCTCGTGGTCCTTTTTCGCGCGAGTTGAGGCGACGGTGGAAGGGTGCTCGCGGCAGAAGTCGCGCACGCGGGCAGGCGGATAGCGAACGAACGCCGGCAGGTCGGCGTCGGCCGGCCGGTGTCGTGCACGTGCTTCTTCTTCAGCGGTATTGCTCCGATCGGCCGCCTTCTTCCCAGCAGCGCGAGTGAGCCGTACTTGTGCTGCCCGGGCTCATGGCTATCGGCAGGCAGAGTCAGCGTTGCTGCGCCGTGGCTCTCTCTTTCTCTCTCTCCCTCTCAGTCGTTCTCTCGGCTGTCGGCTGCTGCTCGGCCGGCGCATGGAGTCGGCGACGTCGCGCTTCTCCTCATCAGCTGGTCTGCTTACGCTCTAGCTCCAGCTACTTCGTCTTCTTCTTCTGGCTACAGCTATGACATTGTAGGGGATGCACAGTGGGCACTTTCCCTTCAAAATTCTGCCTACAACGGGATTCTTTATAGATCGTAATAATTTTTTTTTATATTACTCAGGAGGCGATGTAGAATAGTGAGTCACTGCAAGTTTTTTGAAAATTTTAAATTTAAAACATCTTTTACACCAAAAACCATGGATTTCGAACATATAATATCACGTAAGGTAACATAATCCCGATTCATCCTCAAACCCCAAACCCAACCCACAAACCCCAAACTCACAAATGTATATTAAGAAAGTTGTTTTTATTATCCCCTTAAATTAGATGAATTTTTTTAATAATGCATATTTATAATTGTATAGAAATATTGTTCTTTACAGGCTAATGATAAAGACAAGCAAAGATTCGTACGTAGAAAACTTTTTTGCAATTAGTAAAGTTGGTGGATTTGGGGTTTGGAGTTGGTGGATTTGGGGTTTGAGGATGAATCGGCATTATGTTACCTTATGTGATATTATATGTTCGAAATCCACGGTTTTTGGTGTAAAAGGTGTTATAAATTTCAAATTTTCAAAAAGTTGCAGTGACTCACTACTCTACATCGCCTTCTGAGTAATTTAAAAAAAAAATTTTTACAATCTATAAAGAATTCCGATGTAGGTAGAATTTGGAAGGGAAAGTGCCTACTGTGGGACGGGGAGGGACGTCAGGAGAATGCTGTTGCCTACGACGAGGCATAGGAGGGCGGGCGCACGCATGTGTGTGTACGGCGTCGCACATAGAGGCGCCGCTCGCCAATACCGCCGTGCATTCGCGCTTACCTACACGTTTTCCAGTGACACATAATTTGCCGTGTCACAGTATTTCAAAAAGCAATACAATCGTTTGTGAATCGAAAGAAATTTATCCAGTTTTGAATGTCTCAAAAAATGTCTCATACAAGTTTGTAACGTTGAATCTGCTCCCGATTCAAACGCACAAGTTATTTATTATAATCAGGACCCGGAGGCTGATCCGATCGCCTGCGAAGTCGCCGGGAGAAGCAACTTCTACGCCAAGGAAGAGGTCAAGGTCTCAAACACGAACTACAGCGATATCTCTACAATTAACCTTTATTTCCGA
>JAYJLV010097192.1:0-12425 GCA_036873485.1 Torymus texanus | reverse complement strand
TATATGCTACTCGCCCTTTCCCTATACTCCGTCCTTTCGGATGATGATCAACGGCGACTACTACTACTACTACTACTACTCGCGGAAAATTATCGTGTATGCGTATACGCACTCTTCTTGGAAAATAAAAACCCGTCGCTGTATTATACGATACGAAGAACTAGACCAGTGCATCTTTCCTCTCCTGTCGCTGAGGAAAAACGTTGGAGGAATGACGTCGGTACTCGAGGATGAGGTTGATCCCCCCGTCGCGCACGCGAGAAGAAGATTCCTCCACTCGTATATTATAAAAGCCACGACGCGGTTGCTGCTGCTTCTGCTTCTGCCGCGGTATGGAGTGTAGTATAGTCGTCCTGCTGGTTTATAAATAGAAAATAAGGCCCCCCCGATCTCTTGCCGCTGCTGCTGCTATACTGCTGCTGGCGCCGCGTAATGGCTGGACTCGGTTAATGGGAACTTAATGCCCGGCGCAATGCTAAACGCGCGGGGCCTTCTCCTATTAGCTTTTTCCTCCCCCCGTCGAGGTAGAGACTATTTTCCTCGCTTGCTATCGTAGCGAGAGAGAGAGAGAGAGAGAGAGAGAGAGATGATTATCGGTCGACGGCGCCGCCGCCACCACGCGCGGAATTCCTGGCAAGGACTCTCTTCTCGGCATTCCTCCTTTCTTTCTCTCTTCGTATACTTATATATACACGCGAACGAGTGTTTTTTCGAAGTATAGCTCAACTCTATAGAAAGAGAGTCTAGCGACGAGAGTGCTGGAGGCTTCTGATGGCTCCAGAGGCGCCAGGATGAAGACGTTGGCTATATATATCCTATGTGTATATATAATATGTATACGTTCGTTTGTTCTTGTTGCGTCTTCGAAGAGAGAGAGAGAGAGAGAAGCATTTTTTCTCCCGTGATGTGAGTGTGTGAGATAATTGCCTCGCTCTGCAGAGGGAAATTGGCAGTTTTCCTCTCGCGCGCGCAAGTCCGCGCATCGTTTTGGATTCTATATAAGTGGTGCGCGCGTGCGCTCGCGTGGCTAATAATAGCCTAGACTCTATATCCCGACTCCGATCTGCGATGTTATTTTTTTCTTCTTTCTTTCACTTGCAAAAAAGGAGTTGTACCGTTAACTTTGCGTTCTTCCTTTTCGCACGTGTGGCTGTGTATATATATATAAATATCTACGCGTATGGAAAAATTGCCAGCAGGATACGCGTCTATTTTCGCGCAGTTTTGACGGGATAACACCGACAGTGATTGATAGGAAATGAATATTGGCGACTGCCGTATAAAAAGAAAGATCCCAGCGCTGTATACAACTCGCGGATGAAGTATACGTATAGGATGACATAGTATGAAATTGGGTTATTGACATCGGGCGTATATATATATGTGCGACTCTCACGAAATCTGCGATGAAACTCGAAAAATAGATTTCAAAATTTTTTTTCGAGCACACCTATCAAACCTGGTTTTTCTCGTTGGTTAGAGTATCGAAAAGAGAATAGCCGCGGTTGAACAAAGTCCATCGAATGGTATACTTTTCCTGGGATAACTTTGATTTTTTTTTAAATGATTAAAAATAGCTCTAGTTTAGTTCTAAATCATTCCACCAAAAACAACTCTATATGAAGTTTAGAAAAAAGAAAACCAAACTAGAAAGCGAGAGATTTCTAAATCTTTTTCAGAATTAGAAAATCTTGATTCTTTAAAAAGTGACGTCAGCTTGAAGTTGAACTTAAAATTAAAAAAAAAAAGGTGACAAAGGGTTAACAATTGACCCAACAATTGACCTCGTGAATTTTAAGCTCAACTTCAAGCGACGTCACTTTTTAACGAATCAACATTTTCTAATTCTGAAAAAAAATTTGGAAAGCTCTCATTTTCTAGTTTGGATTTCTTTTTTCTTAACTTCATATTGAATTGTTTTTGGTGGAATAATTTAGAACCAAACTTATTTTCAATCATTTAAAAAAAATCTATTAGTTGTCCCAGAAAAAGTGTACCATTCGATAGACTTTGTTCAACCGCAGATTTATCTTCTCAATACTCTAATTAACGAGTAAAACCAGGTTTGATAGTTGTGTTTGAAAAAAAAATGTTGAAATCCATATTTCGGGTTTCGTCGCAGATTTCGTGAGATTTGCACATATATATGCAAACGAGGAGACGTTTAGCACTCGATGGGATTAATCATCACGAAACTCGCAGTGGAATCATTTACAGGCCGCACGCGTGTATGTATATGTAGTATTAGCGCGCGCGCGCGCGAGAGGCACATTGTGTTGGCTATATACTGTCGGGGATTTGCAAGCTGCAGTCGACCGCTAATAAACACGGTCATTAGCCGTGTAACTAATGAGATTCGGGCGTGATAGAAGAGGCCAAATTTCGCAGGCTCGCATACACGTTTATGTATGCATGTACATGTATATATATAGTGATAGCCTTGACACTAACTATACACGCATATATATGCCGTATACGAGTTTGAACTGCTTACACAGTTTTCTGCGTAATGACGCAGAGCCTTGTCGAGAGCGGCTATATATTATGCGAACGTTCGCATTTTGGCGTAGTTGAATTTTTCAATTATTAGCTTTTCGAAAGACGTCGTCGTTGTTTGTACGCTTGAATATGAATTTTTGCGTCCCAGAAGTAAGTATGTTGATACTCGTAGCGCTGGTTTATATGACGTCAATGCAAATATTATGAAAGTCAAACAGATTTACTACAATTATTATTTGATTATGATTTTTTTTGTTATTTTTTTCTTTTTTTGCAGAAGTATATATATATATATATATATATATATATATGCGCGATGGAATAAGGAATTTATTTTAAATTAGCACTGCCGTAAATTATTAATTTTTACAGAGGCTATACGCGTGATATGTTAATGACTCGATGCTTTATTCATACCTTATTTATGAGAAGCATTAAGCGTATCGTTGTGCATCTTATTTTAAATGTATATCTACGGCATGCAATATATTACAATAAGTTTTTATTATATACAGGGCATTCGTGCTGTTGTTGCTGCATCCTTGCTATATTACTCTAAAAAGACGAAATAGCATAAAATTAACATCGTCTTATATATACGAAATGCAAACTTTTTCCACGTTGGCGTTAATAAATTAATTAACATGTCGATGATTAAACTATACACCGCAGAAAGGTTTTCTATATTTACACTCACAAGTATATATCATAAAATGTACATTGTACGCGTAATTTTAAAATAATCGTACATCCTGCGCGTTCGTTCAAAGTATCGCAAAAGGATCAAGCTTTTTTTTTTTGCAAAAGAAAAAGAAAGAATGATTGAAGAATCGAACGTCGCAGGTGGCGGCGAAGGGAACCTTCGATATCAAAGAACGCATAAATCTCCTTGCAGCACAGCCTCCGACGATTCCCTCTATTCTTCTCACCGTATCTCATCTCCTTCTCTGACTCTTGTATACCGCCGTCTATGTTCTGCACCTGCCCTCGGAAGAAGCGAGAAAGAGAGAGAAAGAAAACGAGAGTGAGACCGCGATTCTGCATCTCCCTTCATCACACATTCACAAGAACTACACGCCCAGGAATAGAAGCGCGGAGGATAAGGTATATTGTATATTATCCAAAACATCGTAAAACAACGCTCGTCGTGTTTTTTCACGCACGTCCTATACGGACGCCGCTCTGAAGCTTTGACTGGCGGTTGATTTTCTTGCCCTCTTTCTCGCTTGTGTATAGTGTAATATGATGTGTACGGGTTTCTATTGTTAGAATGTGAGCCGGGGATTTTTTCGGCTGGGGGATTTCGAAGCGAGGAACTGTTATAAGGCGCGCGGAGAGAAGAGTTATTGCAGACGGAATATAGAGAATATAATTGTTGTTTGTCGGGAAGGAGAGACGAGAGAGTTGGGTTACGGTGCAGTTAAACGAGCTTTGTAGCTATGTGTGCTGTTGCTGATGCTGCTGTGAGTTTTGTATAGGAGCAAAAATTTAAAGTTGCTATACTATTGGCGTATGCGGATGAGGTGGGATGGTGTCTCGAATGTATGTATGTTTTCATTTTGTAGTGTTTGACGTGGTACGTCGGCGCGCTACTTGTTTTGAAATACAGTGGTGATAAATATTCTAATTTGGATATTTGTATTCACTGATAGAAATGATTCTTTGAGCCAAAGCCCTGTGACTTAACAGTTAAGGAATAAAACTAAAATTATTGAAAAAAAGATGATATTGTCAATAAACACGTCAAATTTCATTAAGTATTAATAGTCAGAGTATTTCTCTAACTTTTTATGAAATTTTTATTGCTTGTCAACATTTTGTTTAACGTTTAATTTAAATATCTGACAAATAGTTATTATATTGTATTAATCAATTTAAAATGTATAAAAAGTATTGCAAATACTATAATTATTTGTAGAAATACTCTAACTATTAATACTTGATGAAATTTGACTTGCTTATTAGCAATATCATGCTTTTTTAAATAATTTTAGTTTCATTCCTTATCTATTAAGTCACCGGGCTTTGGTTCAAAGAATCCTTTCTATCAGTGTTGTTATTTTGGTAATGTCAAACAAAAAAAAATTGTAACATTTTTAAGTAGTTTCTAAACAATAGCGTAAATCTTTAGATTATAAATGATATGCGTATTAGTAATATAATAAAATTATTTCTCGTTTGCTCATTCCCCTTGACGTTTGCAAAGTATATATAGTCACATTGGATGAATTAATTCAAACCGTTCTCTCTTTTCGAAATGTCAACAAAAATAATATTACTAATGAGATTCCTCAAAATTCTAAAAACGTTCGTTCTCCATTATTTGAAATTCTTGATGTCAAACGTAAAATTAAATTCACGTGTTTGCCGCGAATCATTCTATGTATGCGCGCGCATACAGCTGAGAGCTCTATATAGACACTGTATAGTACTATAGCAACAGCGGCATCCCAGAAACTCATAACCCATTTCAATTTCTCCGTACTTAGCTGTCGAAACGAGCGTATAATTGATTGAAAGGAGCATCAACCGCACACCAGCAACAGCAACAACACAAGCTGCGCCACTTTTATTTTTATCCTCTCAAACTCTAATACACAGCGGGCTTCCTCCTCTCTTCTCATTAATTCTTAATTTTTCAACCTCGCGAGACTTACGAGCGATAATAAAAGCCCACCGGGACACACGGATATACACACCGGGGCACACTCGCGTGTACTGCAATTTAATTTTCCTTCATGACTTTTTAAAGAGTCTCTCTCTCTCTCTCTCTCTCTCGCGCCTTTCCAAGAACCCCCTTTTAACCACGCGCGCGCGCGCGCAAGCACACGTGGATTATATTTGCACCTTTTTTTTCCCCTCCCTTCACATATCCGTGCGCGAGCGTTGATTTTTCCGGCTGCAAGTTTATGGAAAGGCGCTCGGCAGGGCGTGAAGAAAAAAAAAAGGAGGAGGCGAGAGCGATGCGCCAAGGTCAGGGAGTCGAGGATCTATTTTTAAAAGCCGTCGTCGACTGCCTGAGTTTTCTTCCCCTCCTGCTATGTGCGCGTGTGATAATTCGCAGTGGTAGTGCAGGTGCATACACCACTACTACTATAGCTGGTTTCGCTTGCACGTATATATAAGCGAACGCCTCGACATTAGGAACTGGAGCGCAAAAAGTCGCGGGGCGAAGAAAGAGAGCTAGTTAAATGATGTACGTGTGTGTGCGCGCACGGTTGGAGGGAGAATGTTTATTCATGATATAAGGAAAAGGGCTTCTTGTGGTAATGACGGCAGCAGCAGCAGCAGTGCGAGGCGTATAACTTTTTGCTCAGCCTGTCTAGTTTTTCATTAGCCGGGACACGGTGAGAAAAGGGCATATATATGCGCAAATGGCTGGTATGGCATTTTATTACCTGTTAAGGTAATATTGAGGATTAAGTGTGTATCTAATTGGGTACGTTGTAAATTTTATTTTTCGAATGCATCGGGGGAGAGAGAAATAAATGGTTTTTATAAAGTAAGTCTGACAGGGTTTAAATATATATTTAGAATAATATCGTAATGGTTAGAGGTAAATTAATAATAAATAATTACAATATTATTATGGTTTAATGCAAAGGAATTCATTGTATGTGAAAAATAATTAACTCGAACGTATAGATATATATTATGGATAAACGTGGTAATCTTACATCACAAGGTGCGAAAAGAATTCGGAATCGAATATTACATTCCGGGAATTTCCCCGTAGTACGGCGAAAATCTCATAAATTCTGAATTCAATTTTTATCTCGCAGCCAGTGGTCAAGGCTGCGTGTGTGTTTCTATACGTATATATCGCTCTAAAGTATGCGTGCGCAGCGCGATCACGCCCGAACCACCTGTTCGCCTTGGCTACGAATCAGGTCAAAAGTAAGGTCTCCTCGCAAAGATCTAATAGACGAACTAAAGGGGGAATTCTGAAATTTCAAAAAGATAAAAATTTTGTTAAAAAGCTTTTAGAGTCTGCCTACGAAACTTTGAAAGTTTCTTTTTCAGCAGTGTTTTTGTTCTTAATTTAAGTTTATAACAGGAACGTGAATCATGTCAAGTACAGATAGAAGTTTAAATATCATTTATTGTATAATTAAAGTGAAAAATATGAAAAGAAGAAAAAAAAATACAATTTCTAAAAAAAAAGGAACGTTTATTAAAGGGGAAAAGAAACAGAACATAAATGCAGCCTTTTGACTACGGTTACGTTTTTATACGATTACAGAATACTAGGTTGTTGATCCTCTCACATCCTCGTTGCACGTACATTGTTACGTAAAGTCTTTGACAGTTTTCCCAACACTTTGTTTTTGTTAACGTGTCTTTCTATGCGTCAAAATCAAAGGAATTTTCTCGAACACTGAATCAAAAAATTCTTTTCACCAAGATGATAACTGAAACATATCCAAAATCAAATATATATTCCTATATACAAAAATTTCTCAAGTCTATCCAATTACTTAACCTACAAAACCGACAAAATCAAAACCAAAATAAATCCATTTTCTACCTGGCAACAATTCAAACCCACCCGTGCGGTGAGTGCCGCATTAACCAAACCACATCGGCGATTCTCGACTCTTCCCTTTTCTCTCACAATTAGCACGAGAGCTTTATTCATAGTCCCCCCCCCCCTCGCATACTCGGCCAAATAAGCCGCTTAGTCGCTCGCGCGTATTAGCATTTAGTCGCGCCTCCTTTTGCCTCTGTGCCCTTTGGATGTACCTCGACACCGAGCTTAAAAAGTGAAAGAAGAAGCCCCTCCTTCTTCGTATATATATACGTGTGTGCGTCATTACTGCGCTTTCCAGGCGGAATTAGCGCGCTTTTTCCGAATGACGCACGATAAGAGGCACGAGTGAGCGAGTCGTTTGATGTTTGCCAGAGATTTTGGACTTAAAAGTGGCTGCTGCTGCTGCTGCTGCTTCTGCTAGGTTTTGAAGCATCGCAAAAGTCTCAATGAGTAATTAGCGAGAAAAATTTTAGAGGCTTTATTTTTTTTAGGTTTTTGAGGATATATTTTATTACTGGTATATGTATTACTTCTTTATTTTTTAACGTGGAAATTGCGCGGATTTTTCATGAATGAGAGGTCGACGTTTGCTTTGTTGTGATTTATCGTTCGTTAGCCTTGATGTTTATATCGCATATATAAAAGATGCGCTGCGGAGTGCTAGTTTTTAGCAGAGACTCGCGTGCGTATGTATATATACATACATATACGCGTGGCGTAAGACAAAGTGGCAGTCATTGCTTACATCTCTCAAAGAGTAAAAGATTTTCAGCTCGTTTTATATTCCCCCGTCGCGCATTGCGTTAATGAAGTTGTCAATATAAACGATGAGTCATACTTTATGGTATCGCGTGAATATTATTTAAAATTTGTCGAATGCATTTATTAAAGCAATTGCTTAATTAGTTATATTCGACATCGTGTGTAGAAATTAATTATGACATTTCAACAGTTTTAAAACATTACCTTCATAAATCATTGTAATGTATTTTAATTAATATTATCTCCCCGCTCGTATATTACGTATGTTATTGCACGGTGAAAGGATTACAATAATTGAGCTAATACACTCTACCCTTCAAAAGTAATGACAAAAAAAACTTTTTTAAAATAAATAATGAAATTAATGTATTATTAATGTGCGTTAATTTATATGTCCAATAACTTTAAATCAATAAAGTACTCGAATCATCGTTGAGTAGTAAAAAAAAAGCAGCTGCTTTTTCCATATAAAAATTTAAAAAAAAAAAAAAAAAAAATAAACTCATACCTATAGAAGTAAAATCCAGAGTGCATCATAAATTAAATAATTAATTGCGAGCTAATCTAATCCACGTTACAACGAGCTCGCAAAGTAGAGTGGCGCCAGGGGACAGTTGAAAAGGAGAAAAAAAAATTTAGGCTACATCGCCGCCGCCACTATCTCACTCTCAAAATTAATCGCATCACCTTTTACATACTCTCATCTCGCACACTTTTATTGCACACACGCACACACATAGAGAGACAGCATATCCATACTTCTGACACTAATTTCACTTTACGCATCTAGCAAACAACTTCTCTCTCCCTCGCGGCGCATTAACAAATCATCGCCTCGATCTAAACAACGAGCTAATTTAACGAGCCATAAAAACGTCGTCTCTCTCTCTCTCTAATTATTTAGCATTTATAAGCGTTAAGCCATAACACATAGGCTGCGCAACGCATTCTCTTACCATATACCTATATACATACATATATACTATACTCCGCGTACACATGCACAACGAACCCTGTAATACACCGACTTGGCCGCGTCGGCAACCTGTAATCCAGTCGATATCCAGCGCGCGCCTCCATCCGTCATCGTCGTTACACCATTCTCTTACATACCCGCGTATATACGCGCGCTACAACTACAAAGAGAATTTCCTCTCCAACTCTTTCTTTGTCTCTCTATACGCGTGTGTGTGTGTGTGTGTGTGTGTGTGTGTGTGTGTGTGTGTGTGTGTGTGTGTATATATATATATACTTCTTGTTTCGAATGGCAAAAAAAAGATTAATCGCGCGCGTTTTCCAACAACGAAACGACGAGACTGTACTCTTTCGCGGCATATCTTGCAATGAGACGCATGCTGTATAAACCGTTATCCTCGGTCAAGGTCCTCTCTCTCTTTCTCGCGCGTGCGACGACGATCGATCGATCTGGCGAAATCGCGCAGTCGTCGCTAATGTCCCCGCGATGGATAATTTCTTTTCCCTCTCGTCGTAGTTGTTTGCACTTGGTTAACGTATGTATATATGTATATAATAGGTGAAGTAGTGGGCTGTCTATTTTTTCTTGGATTCTTATACGCTACCCAATGTGTAAGAGAGAGAGAGAGAGAGAGAGGGAGAGGAGGCCAAGGCTAGGCCGAATCGTGTCTTCTCTGCGCTTTTTTGCTATTTTTTTTGGGGAGGTATCTTTCTTTTTTGGATTTTTGACGGCCGCGGTCAGTCTGGCGCGCACGTGCGGATGGTGAGGAAGAGGTTGGCACGCTGTGGACGAGAGGGATCTCGAAAGATGTATACGAAGGAGGAGGAGGTTTGGGATTCCAAGTTCAGCAGAGTAAATTGTCGATTTTGGAGAAGGAATGGGGAGAGAAATTATTGCTCATCCTGGGTCTTCTTTTCAGCAATTTGGATGCAGGAGCAAGGCATTTAATGGAAATTTTTTTTATTTAAGTTGAAGTAAGGTTTTTTTTCTTGAGTATATTATTACGTAAGCGAGGCCTGTTTCGTGGTAATAATTGATGTAACTTTAGTACGAGATATTTCATTGATTGAGATAAAAGAAAGAAGAGAATTCAAATTACTAAAAACCATGACATTCATAAATATTCGAAAGATAATTAGCTTTTGAAATTCCAACAAAAATTTTGAATTCACATAAAATATTACGTATTTCCCTTAATTCCAGGACGATAGTATATCTCATCTTCTACCATGACAAAGTAATTGCGAGCGAAAACACTTTGCCACTTAATATTCATTTGACACGGAAAAGTTCGAAAGTGCAAACTTCCCCTTAACTTCCTCTTGAAATTGAAAAATTGGCTCTTCATCTCTTACCAAATAGAATGTTCAAGCAGCAAAAGTTACTCAGGCTCCACTTCAAAATCCAACCAACCAACCAACGCGAACAAAAATCCTTCTCCTCATTCTAAAATCTCGAAAAATCTCTTTAAAACATGTACATCCAACGCGTCGTGCACTAGCAAACCCAGTACTATAAGCTGCAATCACCGCTTAAGAACAAAAGACCCATCAACATACACATACACACACATATACGACACCTCTGCTGCGGCGTGCCACGTCGCCTCGTTGAAAAAGATCGATATATAGGCGCATCGCTTCTCTCTCTCTCTCTCTCTCAACGAGCAGCTACCACACATGCAAGTTATTGACCCCTCGATTTTAGCTATTGACCGCCGCCGTGCACACGGCCAGCTTATCCGCACGTTTATGCTTCGCTGCGACTGAAAGGTGAGTGATTGGTGTATAAGCGCATGCCGACGCTTTACCCTATATATAGCTATATATATTTCACAGAAACTCTGTCTATGCTTCTATCTCGTATACTTTGCATCTCTCGCACTGTATGTGACAATTTTTCAGTCTCACGTCAATAAACCATGCACACATACATGCGCCTGTGGCGTCGGCGTCGACTCGGTGGTGGTGGTGGTGGTGGTGGTGGTAACCGGCGTCTTGACGCGAGAAAAATGTATATACGAATCAATAACGCTGTACATTTTATGTACTCTCTCTCTCTCTCTCTCTCTCTCTCTCTCTCTCTCTCGGGTGCATGGATGTATGTATATACACATGCAAAAGAGTTTTTCAATAACGGGAGCGCGCGCGCGTGTGCAAGTGTATACAGATGAATAAATTCGTTCTGCGAGACCGCCTGATGCTTGCCTGCCAGCAGTGTATTTCACGCGTGATGTGTCGACGCCCGTTTCCGACGAATCAATTTCCCGTGAATTATTCATTGAAATTTGTTATTTCTGATCAATAGGTACGAGGGAGCTCTTCTTTTTTTTTTTGCAGCTCTGTTCATCGGGGTTTAATATTTTAACAGAGAGAGAGAGAGAGAGAGAGGGAGAGACGCAGTGAGTATATTACGTGGTGTGCGCACGTGCTGATCGCGGATTGAATGCCGTACAAATTGCATGTAATTACGCGATGCTATAGTGCTGTGGGCCCCGGGATTTATGCTTTATGGTTGGTATTTTGTGTGAGCATTTTGGAAATGTTGAAAGTTGACGGTGATATATAATTTGCGTTTCCTAGGATGAATAAAAATAAAAGAAAAGAAAAACGTAGGCGAATATAATATAATTATTATAATTTATTGAAAAATGTGATGACGATGATGATGCCGTCATCGTCCTCGTTTGAATCTAATGCATTTTTAGTACGTAACGAAGAGATACGTATCTTTGTAATCATGGGAAACTATATATGATAGAATCTTAACAAAATGCCTTATTACTTTGATAGACACTCGAGTAATCTACAATGCACATCGGTAATCTGAAATTTGCATCTGCGACTAATCGCTTTTCTTTTGAAAAATCCAAAGAAAAAGTTTCATCGATATAATTCGTTAAAAATACGATCAACCTGCAAAGTGCTTTTTGATTAAAAAGAAAGAGTTCTATAAATAAACTATATTATCTTTATTTGCACTGGACGATTAAAATTTCATCGTTCTTCTTTCCAACTTGTCGCTCGTATATGTCGAATTCTATAAAAAATCGACTTTTAAAAGCTAAAAAAAATTTTTTTTTTATGAGGTACCACTTATGCTAACCATACGGATGTCTTTTAGGGACCTCGTATAAGTATTTTATGCCCGTGAACACCAAATTTGGAAAGACTTATTTTTGCAAAGTGCTAAAATAGAATTTTTTCATGTTTTTTTCGCCAAACGTTCACCAAAAGAAATTCTCTAGTAAAGTTTACAAGATACTATTGTAATTCTCTCACAGACAGCTCATCTGACAAATTTTACTATGTACTATTGTAATTTTTTTCAGGGAACCTACGAATTTTTCTAAAAAACCTATGAATTTTTCTAAGAAAAGGAACCTACGAATTTTTCTAAAAAATTCTTGTAAAAATGCCAATATGGACAGTCTGTAAGAGAATTACAATAGTACCTTGTAAAATTTAGTAGAGAATTTCTCTCCGTGTAGTATGTGTCATTTTCTGTTAGGTGACGAATACCTCCGAAATATCATAATATAATATCATAATATTCAGATATTTTGGTAATATAGAATTCTCGTAAAAAATTGAATCTCAAAGAAAGAAAACCAGAAATTGTTAATATGAGGGATTTTGTACTATATAGTTAGGCTTA
>JAYJLV010097181.1:0-12426 GCA_036873485.1 Torymus texanus | reverse complement strand
CATACTTGTTAAAATATTAATAAATTTTCAATAGAATTTAACACGGTGTCAACTCATTTTTACCCTTGACACAAACAATAATTTTATTGGTCCGAAAAAATATTTTTTAGTTCAAATCTAAATATTCACCCTATACTAAACTTATCATCAAACTAATATAAAATTTGTTGTTTTTGAATAAACAATAAGGGGGAATTGCATACTCATGGCTCCTCCTAAAGTTGGCTAATACGCGTTTCTCACGCCTGACGGTTCGTAGTTACTAGACATAAGACAACTATAGTTAGATATAAATTCTGTTATTAAAGATATCGCGTTCGATATTTTAAATACCGAAGTCACAAAGTTAAATTAATATTTGTATTATAACAATCACGGTATTAAAAGTTATTTTTATTTTTTCGTCTCGTTTTTTTCAGACAATGTATAACGTCCTTTGTTTTAATAATTACTATTTCTTCTTTAAATATGGATTGATAAAATCTCTTAGTTGATATCATTCGGAATAAAATAATGCCTTTTTTGCTCAATATTGGTCATTGCATTAGACCATTACCCGTCGCCGTATATTACATATGAGCCCATTTTGAGTGTCGATGGCAATTTCAATCAATAATATTTGTTTCTTATTTATGTCTATAAATAAATATTTCATTTTAATTAATGTTACTATCGACTATTGACAGGTAACAATGTTATTTTATCAATAACAGCTCTTTTAACAATTAATATCGATATTGTAGCATAATTTTAAGTGACATTGATTCATATCTACAAACACCATTTTCTTTGCCTTTTCTTTTGTCGCGTGTGAGATCCGCTGTACGAAGTATGTATATTATAAATTACATCAGTAACATTTTAAAATAAGTTTTAATTAATTTCTCGATAAATCACTGTACCAACTCCATTAAGATCATTTGATTCCAAATAATCCTAAAATTTCACGATACCTCCTCTTAGGTCTACTCCTTGATTCTTTCCATACACAAGCACACATTAACCGACTAAGTCGGCTCGTGAAATAAAACTACGCGAGTGCTCTCAGCTTTTCCCTCTCGTTTTCGCAATTGCAGTGCTTGCGGCTATATACTACTATACCCGCATACATATACACGCTTGCTGGTACAATTGTGATTCATTCAGAAATACGCATCCGGCCGACGTATAGCGCTCAAGCGACAGTATGTGTGTATGAGATAGGAGGGGAGGGAGATACGTTGAGCCCGTGACGTAACCACTCATTCGTGGAAGCTGTTTCGGCTGACTCAGGTATGCGCGCCGTACTTTATACGCTCGCGTATGAGTCCGTGTTCAAGAATGTATGTGTATAATGTGTGTGTGCGTGCGAGAAGAGTAGGAGAGAGAATACGGAGTGACGTCATGTGTCCCTGCTTCTGCTGCTACAGCTCTCCTGAACGCATGAGTCGTGCCTTACTGTAGCGCACGCCCCCGGCAGTAAAAGTCAGCTACAATCGCCTCGAGATTTTTCGACTCGGTTTATATACTCTTTCTTCGGCTCGACTCGTCTCACGTGGGACCCTCTCCTTCTTTTATCGGTCGGGCGTGTCCAACGTATAAGTTTCTGTTATAGATATACGTGCTTTGCACACCTTTTACGACGTGAAAATTGCTGTATTTTTAAATTCAAAGCGTACATAATGGGTACTAGCGAAGGTAAAATATTCTTATTTTGTGAAAATTGTCAGCAGCCATCATCAATGTACACGTGAAGGACGTTTTTTTAAAAATAAAAATATTTTACTCCGGGACGAGTGTGCGGCCTTTGCATCGCGCGTCGTGTGTGTGTGGCTGTCTACTTTGCGGAACGAGTTTGCGCGCGGTTGCCATGGCGTGTGACACTCGCGACTCTTATTATTCCCGGCTATAGATAAGAGAGGCAGCACGCGAAACGTCAAGCCGGCGCATTACAAAAGTTTAGAAGGAAGAGAGAGAATTTCGTGAAAATTTAAATGTACGCGGTCGTGACGTTTCCCCCGAGTGTCGCGAATAATATGCCAGAAGTGGTATTCTACTCAAGAGGATTATATCGACAGGGCATTTTTCATAATTCTAGCTCTCTTTTGATCATGGATGTTTTCGAGAGTAGAGGATTATTGGGTTGGCAAAGGAGAAATCGCAGAAGTATTTTATTCAGAGCTAAAAACCAGATTTTTCGTAGAAATTTTGTAGCATGGACATGTTTGTAGTATAGAATCTACTATGGGATCCCGCGTAAAAGAATTACGTCTCGGAAAAGTTTTGATTGAATATTCGTTACAGATTTCCACGGAAAACTAATGGTATATGACAGTGCCAAACTACCCAATTAATAATGGAATGGACACGTTTTAAAAGATTTGGCAAACCTTGCGCAAAAATTTCATTAATAAATTTTTTAAATGACGAAGTTTATGAAATATAAGTATGGCCCAAGTTATATCGACTTATTTTTTTTATTATTTCAAATTTGAATGAGTAGAGAAGATACCTACATTATTTCAACCGTTGGCTAAACGTTGTGCTTCATTGCTTATATAGTACACTGAGAGAAATGTTGTAGGAAAATTTATTATAAACAAAAGAAAATTTACTATATTTTGTACCAACGGAGGGACATACTTTGATTGTATTAATTTTTGCTATCCATCATAGTATAAAACAAAAAAAAAAAAATTTAATTTTTATTCTCAGCTTTCATATTCCAGAACTTCATGGTAGACTTTCATGATACATTTAATGTTAAAATAAATAAATTGAGAAATAAAATTTTTTTTTACGACAACTGGATTCGATCTCTCAAGTCTCGGCCCTCGGCACGGCAATCGGACGCGTTAACCACTTACCCACATGAGACTCTTGAGTAAAAAATTTTGAAACTGATATATTTGCTACCACCGATCACGAGAGAACTTCAATGATAACTTGATGACAATAAATAACTATAATAATACTCACAATAACTTGTAATTCATTTACATAATATAAAAATATAAAATAATTGAATGGAGATTTTCGATGTTTTATTTACTTAAAAGCGAGACAAACTGAAATTGCGGGTGAAACATAACCTCACCTAGACACGTGTGTGCCTTGACGTGCGCAGAAAGTATACTAAATGTCATGGCAATTTTTACTATGTTGGATAGAAAAATTTATTATGATTAAATGGCGATTTTTAAAACTGCCTTTTTTACTATGTTTATTCTATAGTAATTTGAACTACGTTACAAAATAAAATTTATTTTGTACTAAAATAAAAATAAATAGAATATGTTTCGAATATTCACTTGAGTAAAATTTTTACTATGTTATATAATAATTATTTATCACATTCGTAATAATTTTTATAAATAACTGTTAGAAAAATTATTTTGTATTATATTCATTATTTCTATTATTATAATAAAAATTTGTGTAATACAAGTATGTCTCCGCGCTGATATATATTATAGTAATTTTTTTACACTTATAATAAATTTTGCTAGATTTATTTCTCTCAGTGTATATATACAACGTTGAATCATAATGTTATTTACCACTCAACACCTGCTCTTGGGCGTCAAACTCTGTTTACATTAATATAATTATTTAGAGCAATTTGTAGGAGTATATACATCAGAATTGCACATAAGTGAATTATTACAGAACGCTTTGTTAGCAATAGCGTCTATACTGACATCCGTCAAGGGATTTTGAGAATTCCCACGGGTCAATCGCCTATTGTCTCATACGTGCCTGTATTTCCTTGCCTCATTACTACATATCAATACTGTCAGATGATAAAATCATTTGACTAACATTAGATAAAAGCGAAATAATATTATAACAACGTTGGCTACATACACAACGTGCAAAAGTTGTATCTTTAATTAAAACATTGGTTTATTAACGTTAATGAAAAACGATTCGATCTGAAAGATTGACTTTAAACAGATTATCGCTGTTACTTATCTTATTATTCGAATTTTATGCAGAGCTTTTTCGCTCGAGACCTTGCAATTCCACTGAGCCGATTCCTCGAGTCCTTTAAAGTGCCGATTAATAAGTTTTCAGCAGAACGATAACAGATGAACATATAATTGCCTTTTAGTAATTATTACCATCCACGTCAATTAGAAAGATGGCGTCGAGCTGAGAAAATACGATGTTGAAGCTCCGATTATCCTGGACGAAAATAAACGAATTTTCGGTGTGACCGCATAATCAAGGAGCGCGGGAGCGCTCCGAAGGCAAGTTATAGACAAAGCCTGAAGGAGCGACCCGTACTATATTATCTATATTATATAATTAAAGCACTCTGTAGATATTATATTGGCCGCGTATAATTGCTATTACTCTCGCGCGATAATTAAAATGAATGGGGGCGCATACACATGATCCCGTTATACAGATTCAAGTTTCGGAACCTTGCGAACATCAGCAGTTGCGTAACGCTTTCCTCGTAGATAATTGAATAAAGACAGTCATTGTATTTTAATGAGAATATATATTATTTATTTATTTATTTATTTACGGTTTGTTCTGATACGATTTTTGAATCGGAGTTTCTCTAATTTACGTTATTAATACGATTTCGAGAATGATATATTTAAATTAAATTAGTTGCGTGATATTTCACTTATTCATTAAAATAATCATGTGCAATTATTTTGATGAGATTGAATATTCTATCACTTTAATTTTAATGTATTGATATTATAAAAAAACTGTAATTTATAATTTTCTAAAATTGTTATAAATAAAACTGTCTATTTTTCTACCAGCATATATGTCGCATCACACTCACACTTATCCTCGCGCTCAATCATGCGAATTTCTTTAATTCAGGAAAGTAAAAGAATCACGTCTTTTAGAAATTCCATAATGTGTATATGTGTGTGTGTGTGTGTGTGCGTGGGTGGATGGGTGGGTGCTCACGCGTGCACGTATATATGCGTCAATTTCACTGTCTCGATACCACAGAGGTAATGAGTTAAAGTAATGGAGATTGGTGTACTTCAGGGAGACGAGAGGCTTGCCACTGATACTCCCGTTGCTACTGCTGACTCGACGCTGCTCCCTCATTGATGCAGGAGGGAGAGAGGCACTCACGCGCACTCGCGCGCATACGGGTCAATTTGGGTGACAGGTTGCCGAAAGACTCGTGAGAAAATTGCCGATGGTCGAGTATAGTGACGTGTGGGGGGGGGGGTGCAGGAGAGGAACGCGGGCGAGAAAGAGTATGGGAGAGAGATGTAGGAAGAACCGTGATATAGAACGATAGCAATAAAAACAATTAGAGGAGAAAGGAGGAGTAGAGCACATGTAGCGTATGTATATATATATATACACCTATAGACCTACATACACGTATATATGTGAGCTCACATACACAACATGTAGGTGTCTTCTAATGGCTAATCTAACTAACAACTCATTACCGTAAGTAGCCGAACGGCGAAGCCGAGCAATGAGAGAAGGAGGGTAATAGTTATTCGGCAACCAGACGAGACAGCTCTGCTCTGCTGCTCTACTCGTAAGCGAAGTGCCAGACTGTCGGACAAATTGTCCTCGTGGTAATTAGATTACCCATTTTAGAGGCGACTACTACTACTACTACTACTCCATACTATATACCACCACGGTATAAAGCTTCTGGTGCGCGTGCTGGCGCTGCTGGATGACGTAGAGCGCGACACATAAAAAGGAATAAATTCACGAGGGATATTTGCGAAAAAGTCCTTCGGCGTGAATTCAGGTTAGAATGAGAAAGAAAGAGAGAGAGAGTGAAAGGGGGGGGGCACTAACAACAATTTGCGAGTGCTACGGAATGAAAAAAAAGGAAAGCGTGCAAAGCTGCGCGCTCGCGAGCTAAATTAAACCCGAAACTTTCCAGGGGGTAGCGGTAGCGACGACATCGAGAGAGAGAGAGAGAGAGAGAGAGAGAGGCGCTCGCGCCAAGAAAAAGAGAGCATTACAGAAACACAGAACGGCGGCAAAAAAGCTGATGCGTGCGGGGGGTGATGGCGGTGGGTATTAGCGGCTCTAGAATGAGAAAGAAAAGGATGAAAAGAGCGAGTGAAAGAGTATCGATCGTGAGATTGGAAGCCGACGACGACGCACCCGTGGAAATGCCTAATAGAAATTCTTCGACTGCTAATTGAATTTCGCCCTAATTCGATTTTGCATCTTGCTACCCCCCACCGACCCTCCCACCTGCCAGGGCGAATTTCCTTTCGGTGCTAACGCCGCGATTCTTTTAGTCGGTTTCGTTCTTCTTCGGGATGGTGGCAAGAAGAAGAGGTATACGCGCGCGCACTCATGCGAAGGAAAAGGAGGAGGAGGAGGAGGAGGGGAATAATGTATAGAAGAGCGAGCCACTTGTTGGACGGTGCCGCCTGGCGTAAACTTTTGCGCTCCAATCTGCATAACACTTACGGCTCTCGGACCGCGAGAAACGGCTAAGAGGATTGGTAGGACGGTAAGCGAGGAGGAGAGAGAGAGCGAGAGAGAGAGGAAGAGGGAGCAAGATGAACCAAGGAAGTTTAAACGCAAAACTACGCAATCACCGATTGCAAAAGTTGGTCAGTTATTGCGACTTTTGACTTGCTTTTGGTAGTCAAGGTTTTACGAGCTCTCGTCTTCTCTCTTCCCGTTCTCCGACCTTCTACATTAGAGGGGTACGCTTTTTTTTTAGAAATTTCATCAAAGGCAAATATAGGCCCTCTTAAAAGAATTTTATCATGGTATCTTGGATATAGAAAGTCATCGCGAAGGTCAAACTAACATTTTTCTTAATAGCGGGAATAATTTTCTTATGACTTTTTGAAAAAGAAAGATTGATACTAATTACAAGATTCAAATTATTCTATTAAAATTTCAAGAAGCCAAGCTTCATCGTTTAACTCCGCGCAAACGATTGTGGTAGTATATCAAATCAAAGCCTTGCTATTGCTATATTACTAACCTCAACTGTAATACAACTGCTTCGTAAAATTAATGAAGTGCCAACAACAATCTATTTTTCCACAAATTTTAATTGGTTTCTGTTTAAAAAAGAAAAAGTTTAGTTATCACTTGAAAGAAGTGTGTGTATGTGTGTGTGTGTATATATGAAATCTTTGTTTTGTAAAAAAGAGTGCTTTATATTTAACAATGATACTGGCATGTGAATTTATAAAATCCACCTGATTTTATTTGCTGCAAAAGTTACGGACTCGCGAACAAGCGCTAACCGCGGGGAAAACGAGATTTCCACGCCGTACACTCTGAAATTTCTATGGGCGCACGTGCTCGAGATTTTCATGATGTGTTACACGATCAGCATAAATCTGAATAATTTTCTGCGTAATTTCTGGAATATGTTGTTAACATCAGCGACCAAATAAAATCAAATATCCGAACGATCTCTTTTGCCTCGTTCCTCTTACACGTGACCTGCCACACAAGTTAATCCCCAAAAGAATTTAAATATTAACCACCACAGCTCCTCTCTTGCTTTAGAAATAATCAACGATACTTTACCGCTAGCGCTCGTAAAGCGTTTCCAGGCAATCTCATTGCGGTTTCTCTATTTATATTTATCGAGGTCCATTACGTCAAAAGTAGAGAGGGAGTTTGTGAGCGTGTAAGGGAGCGAAAGCAAGAGAGAGAGAGAGAGAGAGAGAGAGAGAGAGAGAGAGAGAGAGAGAGAGAGAGAGAGGCGCATAAAACATACTGCTTCTCTGCACTCGACACACCGAAAGAGCGCACTCGAATCAGTTGCTTGGCTCATGAATTAGGAGATCTCGAGTGTGTGCCTTTTTTCTTATTCGCGACAGAGACGAGTATTTTCCTTACAACGTTCTCTCTCTATCTCTCTCTTCTCTTCGTTTTTCTCTCTTTCTCTGTTTCTCTCTCTGGTTCTTCCACCTACAGAGAAGCTTTTAGAGTAAAATAATCAATGTATAACTCCTCTCACACTTGAGTAATTAAACTTCGTATATATTTTTCACTCGGGAGTCTAATTGTATGAAAGAGCGCGGCAAGCATAAGTCACGATTGTAAAAGACTATAACACTTGAATGTCCATTTCGATGATTAATAATAAATGTGCACGCAGTGCGTTATAATAATACGTTTATTTGATTTTCCAACTGCCAGTGACAAGATTATTTACTGTAATAATAGTGATTAGTTGCAATGTAAATTTTTAAGAAGTATTCGCTATGAGTTTACATTGTTTGAGTTTTTATACTGCTCTACATTGGTTCGATTTCTTTATTAGAGTTAATTAACAAAATGAAAGCATTTGATACGAATTAAAAATTTGTAATAATAGCATACGTCGTAATTTGAGTAATATTTCATTTTTAGTTATTTTATTTTATTATACATTTCGTACAATAACTTAATAAGTAATGCAATATATATTTTCCGATGAAATATCAGAAAATGCAATCAACGCGCGCTTTTGAACGCTAGTATAAGTAAACTAGAAATAAAATGATATGAAATAAAAACTTTAAACGAGTATCAGTGTTCTTATTATTTATATCAACAATGAAATCAATTTGCGCACTGTAGCGCTACAATGACGTCATTAAATGCGCAGATAGTTTGATTCGAACTCGGTATGTGACCTTTCATTCTCTGTAACTGTAAAAGACCTTACAGTTTTGTTGAGAGTAGTTTTAATTTTTAGTACATCCATCCCCCTTTTTAATTTAATTCTATTGTATAGAAGGAATTAAAAAAGGTGTAAGGAAGAAAGAGTAGCCTCGGCTAGCAGAACTCAGCGATATCGAAAACATTACCTTATCACGTATTCTGCGAGATTCTCGGTCGCGAGTGCGTTCACGATGCGCATTTCCATAAAAATGCGTATTGTACCGAAGTGGAAATATCGGAAGGCGGTAGAGTCTATTATAGCGTGGCTATTACTGCAGTTACTACAATGAATGCTTTTTAATTTTTGATTATCGATTCGTTATTCATTCTTATTAACCTCTAGGCTGTTGGAAATTCTCATAATATCAGATCTGAAAGAAAATCAATTTTTTTTTTTAAGAAACATGGCTCCGAGGCATAATTTACCAAATAAGTTCACTTTTTTTGAAAATCGAGATAACCTCGGATTTTGAATCTTCAAATGGGTCTTATTCATTTAACACTTTCAGTAGTAGCAATCGTATTGCCATAAACCTACAGTACACCAGATAAGTCCATTTTTCAAATTTTATGCGTAGCATAACCGGTATGATAAGTCCATCATTTTTTTGGTTTATCGTAGTTATAATTTATTTTATCTATTCTAATTGAGGTGTTTGAAATTTCGAATGTTCATGGTGAACGAAATATTTTTGCCATTTTAAAATTTAGTCGAATTTGGCTACTTAATACATTTAAAAACTTATAATAACTGTATTTCGTCACTTCTCACTCTTGCAGTCACTACTAAAGCCACTCCGATGAATTCTAGCCAAAATAAGAAACTTTAATTTAATGTTCCGTTCATTATGAACGTTCAGAATTTCAAATACATTCTAATTGAATGTGAAGATGATGGTTAATATATATTTATCTGTTTATTTAAAAAATTCCTTTACAATATTAATACGATATAAATACAATACAAATGGTGGTAAATTTAATAAAAGTGTTATACGAATTAACTACGAGTTAAATAAGTTATACGATTTATCAAAGTATTACTAATTTTATAATATATTGACCCGTTTCATAATTAAATTAAAGAATATGCTCCAAAATAAAGGTGAACCGCACTACCAGATAAGTCCACAGTTCCTGCAATAACCAGATAAGTCCATGGTTTTTTTGAGTTTTTACTCGTTTTTAACGCATCAGAAAATATA
Organism: Torymus texanus; assembly: GCA_036873485.1. Classification (NCBI taxonomy): domain Eukaryota; kingdom Metazoa; phylum Arthropoda; class Insecta; order Hymenoptera; family Torymidae; genus Torymus; species Torymus texanus. Next base: position 2,590 of record JAYJLV010097181.1, on the reverse strand, counting down.
TAATCTGCTCAAACCAGCGTGTAAATGTGTTTTGAATGTGTCAATTGACTAGTCAAGTATCGCGACTCATCTCGTTTATCCCAATCTTACATATAAGTTTGAACATTAAAATCCGTTTTTCTCGGTAACTCGAAAAATGGACTTATCCGGTTATACCTCGAAGCCATATATACACACGCGCGCGCGCGAACGCGCCCAAATGTGCTGAAGTTTATATTCATACAAAAAAATAAAAGAAAAGATTAAAAGAAGGATTTACATAAATATTTTCAACGTCCACGTCGTTAACTCTGGATAATTCTAACGAATAGTTGAAAAATCAAAATATTTCACCGTTTTTTACTGGAAAAAGGTAGTAAATGTGGAAATTTTTCATAATTTGACCTGTTGAATATCCGATATATTGGATTGACCTGTGATCGAAGCTTTGTATACAGTTAATACATGGTACTTGACACAAATCTGAGCATTTTTAAAGGACGTTTTGACATCTCATATCCCGGAAGTTTAAAGGTTGATGTGGTTCATAAAAAAATGTAATAATATGGGTCGGAGAGATGCATAAGCTTTTAATGTAGAGACTATATTCATTGGTGTCGACGGTATAATGGTACATATTTCAGTTATGTATCTAAACCTCAAGACGAAAATTCCTGTTTTTCTCTTGAGTACGGACTCAAGCAATATCCTATCATGAAGAAATTTAAAAGAAATCTCGTGGAGAAGAATAGTCATTCTATTGGCATAGAAGTAGATACATAAGACTTTTTAGAGTCTCTGATTTTCATTATCTCCTACAAGGAAATTCGTACTGATAGTATTTGTGGCTTAATATTTATCTTCGAAAATTATTTATCTTAATTCTTCAAGTATGAATGAAAACCCAGTTCTGCCACGCATTATTCGTTTCCATATAACAATACATCCCGGTAGACTTTCTCGATGATTGAAACGGAACGACAGATGTTCAAAAGGCGCGATAACGAAGATCTTTCACTCGATATACACTCTCCATCTGAATTCCGAAAACGTTTATTTTCATAAACACCCTGGCGCCACGAAAGAAAGTCTCCCCTTCTCACATGCCTAGTCATAAAAATTTGATCTGTCTCTTCTGATTATTTTCTTACTCACTCAGTCGCCCGTAAATCGCGAGCAAACACTACATAAGTATATTCCCCCTTGCATCCCCACTACAAACACACACACGCAAACTTTGAAGCGATAAAAAGATAATATTCTCGTTGCCTGCCTGTATACAATGCCACGCTTTTTCTCATATATTATACCTAGGGATCTCCTCACGTTGCTGTATATTGGAATTCAATTTTTTTTTTTAAGAGGAAGACGTAAAATCTAAGCAGAACGTCGTTTCATAAGTTCTTAAGTCAATTTAGGTGTTCTTCAAATGCAACAATGACTTGACACTAATCTGTAATGCAACAATTATAGTATGGATTTACAAACTATATAACACTTGGAAAGTTGGATCGTTAAGCTGAATAGCTTAAAAGATAAGCGCTTTTAAGACACTTTCTTATTTAAGTATTTGATATTATATAAGTAAAGCGTTTTATCGAGTTTCCGTACAGTCTCCAGACCGAAAAATCTCCTAGTTCCCCTCGAAAAAAGGGATACTTACAAACAACGAATCTCTAACCCATTACTCACTACACCTTCGTCTGTCGCCTCTCTCTCCCAATATTGCCGAGACATGTCACTCGCCGCGCGGGCGTAATAAAAGCGACGCAGCTGACGAAACTCTCTCGGATCCCCTACTTATTTTTCCATCCTTGCTGCACGCACGCACTCAAGCGTCTCTAGTCGTCGTCGTCGTCGTCACTGTCCCCTTTGCCACAAAGTCACATACAACGGGTGCGCGCCTTGGCATAACGAGTTCGTCGACCGGAGACGACGATGGCGACGACTAATAAGACGTTTCTGCACGCTCGGTTTATTTTGGGGCCACGTGAATCCCACGGGAGCGGCCCGGAAGACCTTGCCCTTACGCCCACGAGGGCGACAGGGTATAGGATATTAGGGGCGAAGGGAGAAAGGGGGACTTTGCGAGAATGCAGGATTTTTATTTATCTTAGGAATGCGCGCTCGAGCGGAGAGAGCGAAATGCCCTTCGTGTTTGTCACGGAAGCATTTTTGTTTATAATACGAAGGTATGTGTGCATGTATCGGTTACAAAATGAACACGACTCGTATAGTTGCTAGTGTACGCATATTAGATTACTTTAATATAAAAATATTTTATGAAGATTAAATGTGATCTGATAAAGGAAAATGTATTAATTCCACTTCTTTTTTAATTGTAATTTTAAATAAACATTGCAATGCAAATATGTTTTTCTTAGTAAAATAGAATTGTAAATGCTGCTCAAGGTCCTAAAGTATTCTGAGGTAGATTGAAATTGAAAATATTAATTTGTTATTTTTTGACGAATATTCGATGATTTAATTTGACGAAAATTTTATGACATTAATGATTCAATTAGATACTGTAATCAGAAAAATGAAAAAATGGTGATTATACGCAATTTTAAAGATGAACATATAGGTGTGTGTGTGTGTGTTTGTGTGT
>JAYJLV010097170.1:0-12426 GCA_036873485.1 Torymus texanus | reverse complement strand
TTATAATTGTTGCCATGCGCCTTCGACATTCGCGTTCCGCTGACGTTTCGCACTTTGCTACCGCGGAATCGTGCTGGACCACGTGCCTTGATTCTCCGGATTTGTGCGTTACTCATTATAACATACTTACGAGTTCATGGTCGTACATATTTGCTCACTAGAAGCTTCCATTCGTAACAATATATCATCAATAAAACTAAATAAAATTTTGCCTGCAGGCCTTTAAAAGTTTCGTCAATATATCTATGAAAGGTAGGAGGAGCATTTTTTAAGCCAAAAGTCTTCGTACATATTCTTAATGACCATAGGGTATACTAAAAGCAATCTTGTGATCATCTCTTGGATCCATTAAAATCTGATGAAATCCAGAGGCTAAATCCAGAACTGTATAGTATTTATGACCTCCCACCTGATCAATGATTTGGTTAATATCGGGTAGGGGATATGCATCAGTTACAGTTTTCTCATTTAATAAACGGAAATGAGAAACTAATCTCCATTTATGTATTAATGAAACATCCATTTTCTTAGGCACAAGCCATAAAGAAGAGTTATAGGGAGAAGTTGAAGGTTGTATAATACCTGCCTTCAATAATTGATCTACCTGCTTACTAACCTCATCTTTAAGAGATATTGGAAATTTGTACTGTTTAACATTTTACTGTTTAACCGGGATATCATCAGTAGTTATGATCCTGTGCATAACAGTACTAGCAGCACCTAAATGCTGTCCTTCCAATAAAAATCTTTGCTCAATATTCTTAACCAATTTTAGAATATGATTTTTTCATCTTTATTTAGATGATCTAAACGTAATCGATCTAGAATGGAAACCGGGACACAGGAGATATCAAATAACTTAACTGTTGATATATCTGGTTGTATCTCTTCAAACAAATCGTATAAATTGGAGATTTCTTGATCTGATAGAATTGGCACATTTAATTCGGTGCAAGTTTCTTTATAGGCTATTCTAAAAAATCGTTTTACAGGTATATCTGCATCGATCGTATTCTTTAATTGTTCTTCTAAATCTGCAATATTGAAACTGGAGTAGTAATCTTCAAGATCTTGAGTGGCAATTTCAAGCCCTTCTTCTAAATCACAATTGACTGCCATACTTTCATTAGTGCAGACACTTGAATTGGATTTGAAATCTTTTAGATTTTATTTTACTTTCAAAATAGAAAGGTATCATAATCTCACTCATTTGCAGTACTTTATTTTCATAATCGATGATGGCTCTAGAATGAGTTAAGTAACTTGACCCAAAAATTCTATCACAAGGAATAGGAAAATCTTCGGAAACGACATGGAAAAGAAACCGAACTCCAAATATTTTCAATTAAATAGAACCGAGTGACTGTAAAATTTCTTCCTTGATTCCTCTTAAAGAAACTTGATTAGAGTAATTTATTTTGTTCTGATCGAATAATAAACTTGAGTTTATTAAGTTGGCTTCAGATCCACTATCTATCATAAAATTGCCATGTTTAGAAAATTGCGAATTACCAATTTTTACAAAAGGAAGAAACTACGACGTATTTCCTATATTAGTATTAGTAATGGCATTTATCTCTACCTTAAAATGAGGATCAAAATACCAGCGAAGGGTATACGAAAAGTATTTGGTACCACTACTAATTCAATATTTTGTCCAAGCACTTTTTTATTAACTACCTCCAGTGATAGAATAGGATTTTGGCAAATTCTATATTCAATACTATCTTTATTTAAAACAAAGCCGATTCTTAACACATTAATTTCGGATCCCGAATCTAACATTAATCCAAATAAAATATCTTCGGTAGTATGTTTAAAAAGTATATGAAGAATTAGTCTAGACGCAGATTGGAGCTTAATGCTATTATTGATTGAGCGTTGCTGTGCTGTCGTTGGAGTCCCTGATATTGCGCTCGAAGTCTGAGGACTCAGTCCGTTTCCCGCCTTCCTTGCTTCATTAAAAATTCTCTTCTTACATTGACTTATAGTATGACCTTACACTCTTACAGTAGCTACAGGTTACATTATTTGACTGTTGACCGGATTTATTTTGGGGACAACTGGTTCCTGAATGACCATTTACAGAACAAAGTTGACATTTTATCACTGAAGAATTTGTCTTGAAATATATGACCTTACGTATTACGCTATTGTCATATAGCTAATTTGAAGCAGTCCTTAGTCTCATGACCAACCCTCGAGCAGACTTGACATGTTTTACTTTTAGGACGATTGGCAGGTAAATATCCGGGTTTCTTTTACATAAATTACAAATTTTAGTTAGGTCTTTTGTATTTTCAAGACGAAGTCAACAACTATCTGTATTATGCCCGAATATTTTACAAATCTTACAGAATTTACTAAATTCAGTATTAAGTTCCTTACAATCTTGTATATCGTTATCGGGTTTATTACAGCTTTTGCAGAAGATAATTCTCTTTTTTTCACTTTTTATTTTAAACGAATCAATATTGCCTCTTAAATTCTTTTTAGCCTGTAATAATCTTTCGATTTTACAATAATTGCTTCTTGTCATATTTCGACTACAGTAGGTTTATTACCAAGTCGTTTTCCGATTTCTGGCTTTAAATCAGCTTTAAAACAATCTATCATATTTTGTTCTATTGCAGTTTTAAATGCTTCCGTTACTTCAGATCCTTCAGTTCTTGGCGCCTCAATTATTTTTTGTCCAATGGATTTCAATCTATTGGAAAAGGTAATTACAGCTTCATCATCACGCTGAACTCTTTTCCTAATTCTCCTAATAACTGTATAACAGGCTTTGCAGGAAAGTAAATTGTTTTTAAAAAGTCTTTGAGCTCGTTAAAAGTAATAAAACTTTGACCAGAAATAGATTGCCTGGCCTCACCAATGATTTTAGTTCTAATTAATTTAGTTAAACTACCCTCGGCGTTCTTATCAATCATAGCTAAAGCTTCCGCACAATCCTCAAGAAATTGCGCTAGAGAAATATTTTTACCATCGAACTCGGGAACTATTTTAAGAGCATCTTCAAGGCTTACAATCTAAGACATTAAAGCCATAGTGATTTTTTCCTTTTTTGATTCTAAATTAAATTCAATATTATCTTTGATATTTTTATCCAAGTTCAGAGAACCATCTAAATCCGAAACTTTTTTGTCTTCAGTAGAATTTCCTGCTATATTTTCTAGACTTCCTGTATTTACCACTGGTCTAATAGGAGATTGTTGAACCTTACCCCCACTCGCGAATCGATTAAAGTTATCAATTTCGTTTTGTAAATCTGAGTTTTCACGAGCAGCTTTCTGGGTTATCTTTTTATTATTCATAAGACTAATTAACCAAATCAATTATTAACATCCAGTCGAATGGTGACTGATGCGGTAATTTTTTAAACTTAATATTCACTTTAAAACATCCAACACATCTAACTTGTTTTTTATTCAAAGCACAATTTTCGCAATGTTTAGGAGGTTCAGGTGGTAAAGGAATGTCTTCTACTCTAAACTTATCTATTTCTCCTCTGCGGGTGGAGGCGTAGCAGTGATTTCCTTTTTTATTTGCTCCCACTAGTTATAAAGTTTAATGACATTCTTTTTCCTATTCCTAATTCTTTGAAATTATGTGGGTTAAGAACATCTAAAAAACATAAAAGAGAAAAAAAAATTTTAATTTTTACTTGCAGAGAAATTATACCACAACTTATAGGACAACAAAATTTTAAATTAATAGAATCTTATTTAGAGAAAGGAAAAACTCGATTATCATTCATTTCTAAAAATACTTAAGTAGTGGTTCAATAGTTTAAAAAAAAAATTGTTTAATTAATTATTAAAAAAATTGGAGTGGTATTGAATTCTATTTATCGAAATTGAAAGTTTAGTGTTTTTAAAATATAGTATTTTAATTGATTTAAAATTCTTTATTAATTTATTTAATTATTTATAATTCAAATAATTAAGTCAATAATCGAATATCAAATATAGAAAGTTTAGTAAAAGTAATAGATTTTATAAGTATAGAAAATATAGTAAATATAGTAATTTTTGTAATATAGAAAATGTAGAAATTTTAGCAAATATGGAAAATATAATAAATTTTATTTCGCTTTTAATTCCTTTTCACAAGTAGTAATACTTAATTGTCATGTTAAAATTTTCAACAATTGGATAACTTTAAAAATAATTTTTAATTTTCCTATTATTTTTTTTATATTTCGTTAAGTTTTTCCTTTAAAATACCTAATTGTTGAATTAGTAATTCGTAAAAATCGCTTGATTAAAATTGAATGTCTAGTACATAAAGAATATAGTCGTTTTAATTTCCTGATTTCTTTTAAGAAATGGTTTAATCATTTAATTATTCATTAATTTATCATTAAAGTAATTAAATCAAAATTGAATACTAAATATAGAAATTTCAGAAAATATTGTAGATTTATCAAATATAGTGAATATAGTAAATTTAGTAAATCTAATAGATTCAGCGAATATAATAAATATAGTAAATATAGTAGATTCAGTGAATATAGAAAATATAGTAAATTTTATTTTATTTTTAATTCTTTTTCAAATATAATAATTATTTAATTCTTAATTTAATTAGTTTTTTTTAAGAATAACTAAACTTTCTTTCTCTTTGTTACAAATTCTTATTATTGAATTTTTAATTTAGGTAAATTCTTATCACAAATATAGTATCTTCACAAAAATATTAAATATAGAAAAATTCCCATAAACTAATGGGTTTGAAATTAGAAAAATGCCCAAGTAATTTGGGTTTGAATATAATAAATGCTCAAATAATATTGAGTTTGAATTTAGTAAATGCCCAATTAATATTGGGTTTGAATTATAGAAAAATGCCCACAAACTAATGAGTTTGAAATTAGATAAATGCCCTCAAACTAATGGGTTTGAATTTAGAGAAATGCTCAAGTAATTTGGGTTTGAATACAACAAAAAAAAAAAAAAAATAAGCCCTAAGCTTTTCCTATCAAAATTATGTATTTTTAAAAAAAATTGATCCTTTTATCTTTTATATTTCAGAGAATTATCCCTCCGGGGCCTCCAAAATTTTTCTGTGACGTCCAGTTAGACGTACACATATGAAAAACTTGAGTTTACTCACTTAGTGCTCGTTTTGAGCCTAGATTATTAAAACCTAATAGCTCGGGTGAGCTTCCTGAAGTGTACAAGAAATGAGGACACTGAAATGGGAAGAAAATGTAGTCGCGGTGAATTTAATAAAAAAATGTTCGTTTGATTTTATCAACCAAAGTCAAATCCCTGAAACGGGCGTAGGTTGCTATGCCGTACCCTGATCTTAGGTGACTTGAACTTAGTTGGTTTAGCTCCGCGCAATTATGATTTTATTTTATTTTATTCTCATTACCTCGGAACGGGCGTCGGTGTTGTTCCTGATCCAGACCTTGAGTATAATGAGAATAATGGTTTTAGGGCAGCAATCCGGAAATTAAAAAAAACGGCGGAAGTTGACTCTAATATGTAAAAATAACGGAATTCGCGTAATCTAAATAATTATTTAAGAATATCACTTACTTTTTCTTTTCCTGGCTCGTCCTTGATAGTCCTTGCTGGTGGCTGAGGGTTGAATTTGATAAAATAAGCACTCACGTTTTAAGAATAAATGTTTAAGTTTTATTGGTAGAAAACACGAAAAAGTTTGATAAAATAAAATAAAAATAGTATACACTGAGGCTTATAATGCAGAGTAAATTTGAATTTGTCGCGCGCGGCGAGGTCCGGTGAATTGTCTCCTTCTCGAGGTAGATAGAACTAGAAATCTAGTCGGTTGCAGCTACTTTTAACAATGTCGCTCCTCCTCTGGAAAACTGCGGTGTCGAATGGAAATTCTGAGATGTGAAAAATTCCAAGAAAATTCATGACTTTCCATAACTCCTATGTATAAGAGAAGCCCAATGATGTGTCGGTGCATCTTCTTCTCTTCTTCTTGAGACGGTGGAGAGGGTAAGGCCTATCTTTATACACGGAGAGCGGGCGCTCATCCTTTCCTTGGGGTGATTTTTAGCGGCTTGTATCATTCCGTGGGTGTGAGAATGAAAAATATAATGTGCGACTGAGATAGTAAATGAGAGAGAAGGTAGAAGTTTTCCTCTCTTTTCCTGTGGCTGATTTCAATATTTTCGGGCTAAAATTTTGGACCTCGCTACGGTTTCGCATTAATATTATTTTGACAACTTGTGCAATAGAAAATTGTGGAATATTTAAATGTAAAGATTTACTACAAATTTGAATGAAAGTTCTAACTTAATTAGAATCGAAGTTAGGAGTAATCAAATATAAAAACTATGGTTATTTAAACAATTTATTATAGAATAATAATTTAAACTATTGAAGAGTATATAGATAATCAAAACTAATAAATTCAATACTTTGCATTAAAACATTTGCGACAATCTTAGGATTTTACAATAATTAACTATAAATGTTCCGATAAAAACAACTAATTTTTATATTTTAAATTTCAATACTAATAAACGCAATTATTATTTAGAGTTATATGTTAGTTACACATGAATCGGATCATTATTTATAAGGTAAAATTAATTAAACAGTTTATTTTTACAGCGGAAAAGTGATGCGGATTTAACAGTATGAAATATCAGTCTCTTTTACTAGACGGAAGAATATTACATATCAAATGTTAAATAATTTAATTAGTTTAACCATAATTTGAGAAAATACTGTAGTTTTAGTAAATAAAATGGTTATAAGTTCCTTATAATTTTGTATATCGTTATCGGTTTTGTTACAGCTTTTACAGAAGATAATTCTTTTCTTTTCACTTTTTATTTTAAACGAATCAATATTGCCTCTTAAATTCTTTTTAGCCTGTAATAATCTTTCGATTTTAATTGCTTCTTGTCACATTTCTACTACAGTAGGTTTATTACCAAGTCGTTGTTCGATTTCTGGCTTTAAACCAGATTTAAAACAATCTATCATATTTTGTTCTATTGCAGTTCTAAATGCTTCCGTTACATCAGATCCTTCGGTTCTTTGTGCCTCAATTAATTTTAGTAAATAAAATGGAATTAATTATAAATGGATAAATGTTTAACGAATAGAATTTACATACTTGAAATTTTTGATCTAATTTAATAAATTTATACTGGAAATTATTTAGACAAATGATATTGTAAGTTCTTGAAACTCAATGAGTATGGGTCAAATAAAGCTTATGAGTTAATAAAACGTGGCAGAAATTTGTTTAATTAGTTATTATAATAAAAACACAACAGAAAAGATATACAATGATTAATTTTTAGAAAAATCGACCTAACAGATGTAATGCAATAATGTGTAAATAGTACAATTCTTGGTAAGCATATTGGTTCATAATGATTAAATAAAGTATATTAAAAAATGGTTTAGTTGTAAATATTGTAGAAATAAGTTTATTTAAAATGTCGTATTTACTGAACAGAAATATTTTCCAAAAATTTATGAATTTGGCTGGGGAAAATCCTCAACTTAGAAAGCGACTATTTACTGAGGCGTCGTATCTGGGTACCTGGCACACGCTCAATCTATGTTTATCAACGCAATTTTTCTATTCTCTATTTTTATTAATCTGGAAGTAGTGCAAATTATCTAACGGGTTATGTAAATTATTGCGGTGTATAATTATAGTAATAATGCGCAGAAACTTACTATATCTTTGGTAGAAAATAGAGGTCATAAATTATTTGGAGCGCGTATATCCTAGAGAAAATGAGAAAATTTTCTAAGAAGGAAAAATGACAAAAAAAAACTTGAAGTAGGCATTCGCAATAAAACCGTGGGTTTTCCAACACGAATTGCCCTGTTTAGCATCGCTTTCACTACATCTGGTTATCGCGAACTTTAAAGTATCCGGACCCTTCTAAGCCGAAGTACAAATAAAAAAACTCTTATCTCGATGGTTCAAGTAAAATTCTAACCTGGGAGAAGGTCGTACTATCTTAAAAATTGAATTTATTATTCTCTTATTTTGCCTAAAATTTAACATAAACTACAGGATGTAACAATAATATTTTTATGAACCGCTTAACCGCTGAACCGCACAATCTGACTAAATATTACTATGACTATTATAACCAATAGCCGCTCACATTCCTTAAATTAAGCAGTGAACGGGCTACAAATAAAAAAGTGGGTTTTTAAATTTTTTTCGATTTTCCTAAACTTTATAATTAATATTTCTCACATGTTGCGATTTTTCGGGAATCCTCGTAAAATTCTTTACAATTTGAAAAAAAAGGTTTTCTATATTAACATATATTATGTGCGCTAATTTTTTAATTGACTGCGCAGCATCGATACCAACAGTGGTATACGAAGGGGTGGAGGGAGACGACTCGCGCTCACAGGGCTCGTCGCCCTTATCGCATTGCGAATTAAGCGGGTACTACTGTACATTATAAACGTCGGTAAATCTAAGAGAATTTTGAATGATAATGGCATATAATTTACGTCTGCTCGGTGGAAAACAACCCTTGAAAAAGAAGGAATTAAAGTCATCTTTAGTTCAATAAGACGCCGAGAGTTAAATCCGACTGAACGCTTTATGTGAAAATTGGAAAGACTATTTAGAACATTTTGTGCAAAGAATCATTCATCGTGGGCGCTGCACATGAAGAGAATCGAATCATTATTAAATCTAACGATACATTACAGCACATGGTTCACTCCCATAGAATTACGATTCGGTAAACAGTTGAAAGACGATATTCGAAAAATAATCGAGTTTCCAGAGAATTCGGAGTGTAACGATCTCTGCGTTATCGACCGCCGGAAACAAGTGTACGCACACGTCCATAACCCGTCCCACTCCTTCTCTCCTTCTCATGCCCCACCACTGCGCATCGTCGCCTGTACTACGGCTATCCCTACACACACGAAGCGTGCGAAGCGGGGATTACCCCTCCATCAGGTATATGTATGTATAACATAGCGTGCAGCCTCTCCTCTCGTCCTACTTCGCGGCTCTCCCCACCGATGTACACCAAGCATGGGTGAATCGTCACCCTCTAGATTGACGGTGTAACTAAATTAGGTTGGCAACAGTGAATACCATCGCATTCCGGAATACCGGAACATGAAATTTTGAATGCGGCATTCCGAAACTATGTCAATATACTTATTTGACCTCTTGAAGCAGAATACAAATCAAAGGATACAATATTAAAGAAAACAAAAACGATATCGTATAAATTAATATATTTTTTTATTAACTGTTACAATTCAAATGATACAAAATTATTATAAAAATATAATAACAAATATACTTGTAATGAAACTAATAATGCTGACAAACAAAGACAGATGGAACGACATCGTACGCTACGTGACTAACGTACTGCAAGGCAAGAAGGCTGAAAGATGCCTTGAAGACTGAAACTAGACTAGACAAGAAACGATACGATACTACAGACATGACAGATACGATCGCCGCAAGGCATAGACACGCCGGCCGACCCGAAGTAAGGTGTACAACAGCCCCGGGTCGGTTCGGTGAGAACTATGGACGTGCATCGTGACCATTAGTCCGGTGTAATCGAGGTGGGAGTTTAGTAGGTAGTCTACTTCCAGGCTCGCCGTCCTCCTCAAGGGTGGAAAGGCTGGAAGGACCGAGTCCTACACACGAGGTATTGAGGCCCGTACGCCTTCCCTATGGTGCGTAAATCGCATTCTCCAACTCCACCCATAAAAAAAAAAAAAAAAAAAAAAAATAAAAACTAATAATATATAATTTATATAATTTATAAAAAATATAAATAACAATAATAATTATAGTAATAATAACAAAAATAATAATAAATTTGTGGTCTCGGGCTGATAAGTCAGAGCCTAGAGACGCGTCTCCCGGGTGACGGATGGGGAAGGCCAGACTGTTGGTCCGATGCGAATAAATTGAATAACTAGCCGCGGGCACAAAAGGCTGATGTGAGCCTAGCTCTGCCGATGCGTTGCTACGACGTAGAGCCAGAGACCGGCCGTTTCGGACCCTGATCAGGAAATGCGTATTGCACTCAGGTGTCGGAGCTAGAGTGTCTTAGAGCGAGTCCAGTCCGTCCGCGTATTCCTGGTTAAACGGTGGATGAGCCCCAGAGTACTGGGGTAGGATACACGCGTTACGCTACGGCGACCGCGTGGCCGAGGGTATACCCGTTCCCGCTTTTTCCGACCCGCTCCTCTATGCATGATGCGCCGGCGTAACCAATTAGGATATGACTAACCCCAGAAGAAATGATAGAGAAGGAGGACTCCAAGAAAAGGACGGCAAAATAAGCACCCCGACAGAGCGCGTAGCCCGCACGATCCTGGACGTAGCAAATGACAACAGCTCCGATGGAACGGGCACATTCGCTCAGCAGATGACGTGGTTAATAAGCGAGGGCAGAGAATCGCGGGATCCACCCGAGAGAATGGGAGATATCCTAGGCGTAATGAAGCGTTGGCTGTGCTGCATGCGGGACATGGTCTCTAAGCAGAGGAATATTGCCATGCCCGTAAAGGATGGGATAATAGTCCTGACCGCGGCAACGGAGGCCGTGAACAAAATCCGCTCAACCGTGATGCAACCAACACAAGGAGGGACGGCGGCAAATCCAAGAAATGGGAACCCACTAATACAGGTAACCAGTGATCGGGCAGCGACTACGACCCCAGCGAGAAAGCGCCAATTTAGGGAAAGCCCGTCAAAGAGAGGGAGAACGAAACAGGATGGCTTTACCATAGTGAGGAGGAAGAAGGGGACGCGGCCAGGCACCTAGAAGACGCTGGGCCCTCAACATTAACAGCAGACCGGGATGGAGAAGTAGAAGGGAAACTCTCGGCCACGACGAAGCGCTATCTACATAACGTCAACTAAAAAGAAGAGCTATGCAGAGGTACTCAAGGATCTCACTTCCAAGGTCAAACCTGAGGATGCGAAGGCAGTCGTGAGACATACCCGCCCGGCAAATAACGGTGGGGTACTCTTAGACCTGGAGAAACGATCCGAAGACAAAGAGGCCTTCCAGAGCCTTATACAGGAGTTTATACAGGAAAACCTTGGAAATGTATATCAGATCAAAGGCCTAACTCCAATACTTACACTGGAAATAGGCGGAATGACGTGCGTGATCACCGAAGAAGAGGTAAAAGCAGCGATCAGAGAGGAGGTAAGCTATACAGGCAATCTTAGTACCAACGTATTTGATGTCAGTAGAGGAGAGCGGAGGATGGCCATAGTCGAAATGGACGAGACTGTGGCTATGACTCTCCTAAGGAAAAGGAGGATTAAAATAGGGTACTTCAGCTATCAAGTTAGAAAACGCATAATGGTTCCGCGATGTTTCAGATGTCAGGGTTTTGGGCACCTGGAAAAGGACTATAAAGACGAGGACCGTAGCGCGTTATGCAGGAAATGTGGTAAACCTGATCACACGGCTAGGGACTGTCATGCGAGACCGGATGACCAAGCCTGCTTCTTACGTAAGAAACGCGGAGCCGCGGCCACCGAACTAGCACACTTCCTGGGTATGGGTCATGCGTCGCTTTCAGGGATGAGCCATAAAAGTTAAAACGAGCTAAAAGATGTCGACGATTCTACAAATAAATACGAACGGGGCTGAACTCGCTGAAGCCCTGCTCACTAATAGAGTAAGTCCAGGACTCGTCGTCGTATCATTAGTAAGCGAACAGTAGAGGTATCGGTCTTGCAACACGACGACGTGGTTTGCGGATGATTCCGACGAGCGTGAGCGTGTACATATCCTCAAATTTACACAGGAATGAATTTTTGAGACAGATTGAACGCATAGAGGACATATTGCGGGATATCTCTGGCCTCCTACTAGTTGCAGGAGATTTTAATGTAAGGGCAATAGAGTGGGGTATGCCGGAGACGAACAGTAAGGGTCGGGATTTACTCGATATTGCCACTAGATTAGGATTGGTGGTTGCGAACGTGGGCTCGGTCACTACATATAGACGCCCCGGGTTCGTCGAATCCATCCCTGACGTTATTTTCGCATCTGCGCAACTAGCACCGAGGATTAGTAACTGGCAGGTCTTAGAGGAAGTGTCAGGCAGTGATCATCAGTACATCACGTTTACGGTTTTAGATAGTGTAGGTGGACTCCGACTGAGCAGGCCATTACCGCGGTGGAACACCCATCGATTAAACGTGGATCGGCTAGAAGAAGTGCTGAGGGTACCACAAAGGGCCGTCGAAAATTATTTATCAGGATGGGAGCGTGTGGAATCCCAGGTGACAAGGGCAACGTCAGCTATACTGAGCGCGTGTGATGCCTCCATGCCGCGAAGTGGTAATAGAAACGGCCGCAAACCAGCGCACAGTGGTCCGAAATCGATGAAAATGGAAAAAATTCGTGCTTGACGAGGGAAAAAGACATATCTACTTGAAAAC
>JAYJLV010097159.1:0-12427 GCA_036873485.1 Torymus texanus | reverse complement strand
TCATAGTCAAAGTCAAATCCAAGGTCACCATCTGAAAGACAGGAAAAAATTATAAAACTTTTGTATTGAACATTTTTTCCAAAAATGCTTTCCCGGAGAGATAATCCGCTGTTGCCCCGTATATACACACACATTGCTTCTTAGTTTAAATGAGTTGTAACCTCTTTTTTCACTTCCTGCACTCCTAATAACAAATTTCAATATACTTTAGTATATCGACGCGCCAGAAGAAGAACATTAATAAAAAATTGAAACAAATTTTTTTTGCTGAAAAACATAAATAACAAATTTACCTTTTTTAGAAACATAAATAAATGTTTTTTGCTCGGCGAATATCATGAATAAAGATTTTTGGCTGGAGAAAAACATTAACAAAAATTATTGGTCGTCGAAATTTTTATTTATGTTTTTCAATGGACAAATTTTTTTTAACTTTTTTCGTCTGACAACTATTCATTAATATTTTTCGTAAGCCAATTATTTTTTCATATTTTTCAGCAAGACAAATTTTTATTCATATGTTTCAATAAGACAAATTTTTATTCATATTATTCAATAAGACAAATTTTTATTCATGTTTTTCAATAAGACAAATTTTTATTCATGTTTTTCAGGAAGACAAATTTTTATTAATGATCTTCTTTTGGCGCATCGATATATGTCAATACACCTTCACAATTATTATAAATAGACCTCTATATCTCTATATTTTTTGCGTTACAGCTTCTGCATTACATGCCGATTTAGTATAGGGATTACATAATAATAAGCGATAATATGATTTATTAAACGACTAGTTTTCTATTTCTAATGTTAATTACAAATCTACAAGTTCTGCGAAAGTAATAGGTACTGAAATAACACCGCTTTAAACGCCGCTTTAAACGCCTGCAATGACTCTTTTAGACGTACATTAACCGGCAGGGTATCCCAGAAATTCATGGATGCGATTGAGAACGTTTTAACGTAGGTCTTAGTCGTAGCAAGCGGTATTACAAATTTTGTCGAATTTAGCCGATCCGAACGAGCATCTTTTTGACATCGCTACCAAGAAAGCTCCCGTGAAATCTCAGCTTATACACTATTCCGTGCACGCGAGAGGCGATTGAGAAGATATAGTTGTTCTAAGAGAGTTAGTTGGTGAAAATGAGAACGAGATTTTGTATAGACAACTCGAACGGAATAATGGTGTCATCAAGAATTGTCGGTGGTATTTGACTCACATTGAATCGCATGTGATGTTGTACCGATGCGAAGAGGATAGCTTTAGTCTTCTTCACATTCAATATTAGACCGTTCTCGCTGTCTCATCTTACTATGGTAGCAGGGTCCTCATTGAGCTTACTTATTGTCGATTTTAATTCAGATTTATTTATACAGTGATGCAAATAGGATAAGATAGAATTTATAACAACAAGAAAAATGATCAGCCCAGGATTTGAACCTTAGGAAACGCCTGAAGAATTCGGCATAAATTCTAAAGAGTCGCCATTTTTACCAATAACAACCTGATATCTGACACTTCAGAGAAATTTAACT
This sequence comes from Torymus texanus, assembly GCA_036873485.1. Taxonomy (NCBI): domain Eukaryota; kingdom Metazoa; phylum Arthropoda; class Insecta; order Hymenoptera; family Torymidae; genus Torymus; species Torymus texanus. The sequence continues at coordinate 10,888 of JAYJLV010097159.1, read as the reverse complement.
CATGTATGTACCTGAGAAGTGTTAACAACTAAAGTACCTTGGTTATAGGCATAGTAACTAAAACATAATATTTTTATTATTTGCACGATCCCATACTTTGAAGGTGGTGTTATTTTAAAACAAAATGTAAAATATTTTAAAATATGTGTGTGCTTATCCATTACTTTATTTTATTATTGTTCTACTTTTTTGACATATCCAAAATTTTAAGGTTTGGATTCTGTTTAGGCACCAGTTGAAAATTTGTATAGCTCTGACATAGTTATTCTTATCACTAACCGCTTTCGAACATTGCAGTGGTCTTATTAATTTATTTCTCGTTATACTGGTTGAAGTTTGGTATAAACTCATAAGATCTTTATAGTGGAAAATTATACACTGATATGCAAAAATTTGTTTTAAATTTAAAAGGTTATTTTTATTAAAAGTATTTTTATTTAAAATTTTTAGTATTCTATTGTGTCTTTGGTAATAATATTAAATTATTCTGATATGCACCACCCCAGGCAATGTTCCCGTAGGTAATGATGCTGTGGAAATATGTATAATAAATCAGTATTAGTGGGCATGGTTGTATTAATTTAGACAATTTATAAAGTATATATATTATGTACTTCGTTTTCTTTAGCCTATGCTCAATATGTTTTTTCCATCTTAAATTGTAATAAAAAATACTACCTAAATATTTACTTTCTGCTACCCTAACTAATTTAATACCCTGTATTTGTATGTTCATATCTTTAGGCACGCTGTCACAGTAGTTACCGAACGTTATATATGTATATACGGTCTTCTTTACATTTAGAGATAATTTGTTCAACGCTAGCCAAATAGATATATCATTCAAGTACACATTCATTTATTTTCAACTTTCTCCCACGTTGTATCCATAGACACTATAATTGTATCATCATAATATGATAGAGTATATAACGGACTACTAGCCAGGGCAACCTGGGTAGCAGGGTTATTCTGAAAAGGCTTTAAAACAAGACAGGTGTTGTATTTTAATAACGATTATTTGAACAAATATATATTTCAATTAATTAATAATTAAGGTAACGCCGGGAGGTGGATATGTCTTGGGTCGTTAAATTATAATTTGTTACAATTAACACTGAACATTAACGTTTATTAATACTATTATATAAAGAAAAGAAATATGTTTCCGAGAATCTTACAAAAGGTACGCTGAGCGCCAGCTGAGTCGCTTCCCAGCAATCTATCTAACATATTAATTTACGTTACACGAGACGGGGACGCGCAATATGGCTAAGTCCACTAATGCGCGATACAACACCTTGCTGCGGTAGACCGGGACAAGGGACGCAGGTTCAGGCGCGAGATCGCGAGCGCTTTTACACTCAAGCTAGGTTTCGGTACGGTTTTGATAAGGATGCGCGTTTCGATAATCCACGACCACGTTTCGGCAGGTCGCGCAGATACGTTTCGATAATTTACAGTAACAACGAACGTTTCGGTACTTAACAACGACAAGAACGCGCCTCGACAATACGTCGAATCTCTAGGTTTCGCCTAGAGTTATGCACGCACGCGCGAGAGAGAGACTACGTCGCGGGTACATTTGACCGTAGCCTGATTACTTACCAGCCAGTAGCAGGCGGGCGAGTCTAACTCCTGGTGTATCCTACTGGTGTGGAGTGGTGGCGACAGGTACAATTGGAGTACTGGTGTTCTCTCGATGAGCTTCCTCGTGGCGAAGGAAATAGAATAATCGACGAAAATGGCGGTGTGCAATTCCTTTACTTTTGCGACTACTCGCGATTGCGATTCACACTGGAGTGGCCGAGCGCCCCGCGACGGCCGATCGCAATCATTCAATCCCTGCTCACGAGCGCCACGACTCGTTCTTTTTCGTGTACTGAGTTCGCTTTCTCTCTCGCTCTCGTCTGACGCATGTAGTGGCGGCGCGCATGCTGTTGTTTACCTGCGTGCTCATACCGGTGTTCGCGTGTGCATGTTCAGCGGGAGAAGTGCGGGTCCAGTGATCAAGGACGAGTGCATACGAGGTCCAGCATGCAGAGGGGAACTTCAGACGGTGAACTTCACGACGACGAGCAGCAGCTTGGCTGATTGCCAGAAGAGGTTAGGTCGACCTCACCATGCGACTCTTCAGAGCACGGCTGTCTAGGTGAGATCAGTGGCCTTTGTCTCCTTGCTTCTCGCTCCTAGTCTTATGGTTGTCTCCGCTGTTGTTGCAGGATACAAATCAACGCGGGAGAGGCTAATTCTCCATACAACAGCAGCTTCCAGCATAGTTATCTGCCAGCAGTCTATCCTCTCATATGCCTCTTCACCTTTCCTGCAGCAGGCGGTGTCATCTTGATTCCATCAGCATGGCAAGGTAAGTTTAATTCCTCTAGCTACTGTTCCCTACGGCAGTCACATTATCTTGATGTATCACAGGTGCTGGAGGCAGCGAAGCTGGGAAAAATAGTGGCGTCGTGCCTCATTCTGGCCATGGTTGGCCTGTCGCTGAGCTTCCAATCCAAACTACTAAGTTTTTGCTTACTGCTTGCATGCCTCAGACTTATTCCTCTTATAATCAGTATGCTCAATACACTAATTATTTGGTTCTTATTACAGCTGGAACGCCATTCACCTTCTGACGCCTCATCATGTCAGGAGGATTTAGTATATGGTAGCAGTGGCACTGCCAGGACTTCCATCCTTCAGCAGAGGTTTCCGGATCTTCTCTTTTTCAGCAGGAACGAGCATGGGTTTAGCACTAGGAGCTCGCAATGCTCCTTTACAAGAGTGCCATCTTAGCGAGGTAGTTTCCCCATGTAAGTTGGTTAGCAAAGGTTGCATGTGGGTTGCTTGGGCCTTCTTCGACCAAGCACCTTTCTCTTAACATAGGCTTTTCTACTCTGGATATGGTCAGAGCAGAACTTCCTTCTGCTTACCTTGTAATACTCACCGGTGAGCGTTATAAGTATTATCGGATCAATCTATTAAGAGATCATTAACATAAACTATAAATAAAAGCGGACTTAGTATCGTTCCTTGAGGTACAACCATAGTGATCATTTCATATTTACTTTCAGTTAAACCTATTCTCACTTCTTGCACCCTGTTGTACAAATACTTGCGTAAGAGATCATGTGCTTTACCTCGTATAACGTAGTTATATAGTTTTTCTAACAGAATATTACGATTTACAGTATCAAATGCCTTAGCAAGATCTAGGAAAGTAATGGCTATTGGTTCGCTTTTATCTAGTTTGCTATATATTATGTTCGTTACATGACTTAGTGCATCTTTAGTACCTTTATTTTTCATAAATCCAAATTTATTTTGATCTAGTGTCTTATTTTTATCAAAAAATGATTGTAACCTAACATAAACAGTTTTTTTCCAGAAATTAAGCCAGATTCGGAATTAAGGATATTGGTCTGCAATTTGAGATTTCAGATTTTCTAGCTGATTTAAATATAGTGTTACGGACTCAGCTGCTCGACTGTTCATCCGAGCCCTGACGCGTCAACATAACGATAAGAATTAGATACGCGCGAGACCTTCGAATAAGCCCCGTGACATTAGCTCCGTTGGTAGAACCCGCGGATCCGTGAGTTCGAGTCCCGGTTGTCACATATTTTTTACGCGACTTGTTCATTACATGCACTCCGTCTTCTCCTCGTACGTAACAGAATTTGGCATCCCTTATGTGTCGGAGTCTACTATATCGGACTCTTCAGGCCTTGGGACTCTGGCAAGTGACGAAACCTACAACCCACGACGGCAGTTGACGTTTCCTATTTTACCCTCCGAATTACCCTCAGAAATAATTATTAGATATAAGAATTTAGACACGCCTCAAAGCCTCTGAGTCACCATAATCTATGTATGAATACGCGAAACGGCCTCTGCAGGAATGTATAAGTTAGATAAGTTCCAAAGCCTTCAAGTCGCCGCAGTTTGGTGTGACTACGAGAAACGGAGCACGAAATTGTAAACGACGAGTGCGTCGTTCTCCTTAACCCCGGAAGTGTCACGGACTCAGCTTCTCGACTGTTCGTCCGAGCCCTGACGCGTCAGCATAACGATAACGAGGCCTTCGAGTAAGCCTCGTGACATTAGCTCCGATGGTAGAATCCGTGGGTCCGTGTGTTCGATTCCCGGTTGTCGTATATTTTTTACGCGATCTATTCATTTCATTCACTCCGTCTTCTCCTCGTACGTAACAATAGGCACTACCTCAACTGTTTTTAGGGCTTTAGGCCATATCGATTTTTCCATACATAGATTGCAAATATGTGTTATCGCATTCCCTATTGTATATGATAAGATTTTAAATACCTTCATGTTAATATTATCTACTCCACCATTTTTCATTTTCATATAATTAATTATTTCTAGTATCTCCGTATTATTTGTTGGTCTCATAAAAATAGAGTTTTCTTTCATTGGTGGTAGAGATAATTGTTTACCGTTTGGATTAACAATCCCGTTACTTAATTCCTTGCAAATATAACAGAAATATGAATTTGCGTGATCAGCTATTTGCGTACGACAAACTATTACTTTTTTATCATTTTTTATTATCTTATTAATTATGGTACACATTTGCCTAGGTTTATTAATATTGTTTTCGACTAGACTTTTTTCATACCTAATTTTTGTTTCCTTAATCACTTTATTAAGTTGCTTAGTGTAGTTCTTATACTCTAGTTTTAGTACATAATTATTCGGTTCCTTACGCATCTTAATATATAACTGTTCCTTTTTAGCGCATGACGCTATAATTGCTTTTGTGATCCAATCTTTTCTTTGGGCACTTTTATTATTTTTAGTTTTTAGATATGTGGATTTATTTAAACAAAGGTCTAGTTGTGTAACGTCTTATTTGAAAGATATTGAAAAAATGAATAATATCTTGTTTTGTACATTGAAAAATATTAAAAACTCGCTTTGTAACAAGCATTTAAAAATGGTTAAAAAAAAGCTAAAAATGGGCCTTTTTGAACCATTAAATGCAGATATCTTGGCTTGTAAGGTACTTAAATAGCTCAGAGTTGGCACAAAATCTTATTTTTCATAGTACATTACCACATCTTATTGGCGGCAAAAATCTTGGACCCCATTCCTGCCACCCCACCTCCTTCAAGATTTTTAAAAAGATGCTGGTTTGACCTACATATATATCTGCCTATAATACATAGTTGTAAGCCTTATTACGACTCCGACCCTTCGCGTCCCTCCATCTCTCTAAATCCACTCCAGGTCCACTTCGCGAACCTCCGGAAAAAAGATCCTATGCGCCCCTCTTAATCCTTCCGCGTCTCCGTTTTCAAACTCAAATCGCCACATACACACACACCACGAGGGGGAGGCTGTACCCCCATGTGGCGCGTCCACGGGTGACGGATAGAGGAAAGCTCGTTGCAGACATACAGTGCTACATAAGTAGTGCTTCCTGCAGAGAGTAGGAGAAAAATAAAATATTTCCCGTGGACCAAAAGCCTAACGAAGACCTGTTAAAGTTCACTACATGAAACGCCGTTGGATCTTAGAAGCATGGACGCTCACCGGTTGTCACAGTGCGACATATCTTCGACTACTGAGGGGGGAGGATGTGAGATAAACTGGGTTATGACACTTCCGGCAAGGGCCCAGGTCGGTTTAGCCGACACGTTCTGGCTGCCCTATCAATCGGCGAAAATCTCGATGACTATGGCGGGTGGCGCCCGGATAGGGCCCCGTTGTGGTCAGAGCGGGGGCCTCGCTACCCTCCTCCAGATGCTGTTTGAGAACGCCTTACGATGTTGCACGAGGCCAGATCATGTCTGGAAGGCTAGGATTTGAGAAGAAATCCGAGCTGAAAGTAGGTGACAGAAGAGAGGTGCGGAAGAAAAAGGAAAAAACAATGATACGTTCACCATTAAAGGAAAATTTGGGGACTTTGGATACCCCAAAAAGTGTTTAGCCTATTGGGTTTCCTACCCAAAAAACAGACAGCAACAACAATCTGGATGATAAGGTAAATGCCATGGAGTGTATCCCCGCGAAGCCAACCAACATGGCGGCAGGGATAAGCAAGGAGCAGTCGAAAAGTACGAAGGCGGCAAGGAAGAATGGGACTAGAAAGAATAAACGTTCAGGTGGATCGGCATGGTGACAAAATCACAGAGTTGAAGAAGTTTGTCAGAGACACAAATAATGTGCACAAGGCTATTAAGGACTTGGTTCGAACTATCAGTGCGATATTCAAGAATCTGTACAATGCAGAGAATGATTTGTTGCAAGATCAGGAAACCCGAAGAGAAGGCTTAGGAGCGGAAAAACCTGCCAGAAAAGCCATCGTGGCAAGAGGTCGTCACACGAAGATCAAAAGAGAAGAAAAACCATGCAATCAAGAAGGATTACAGTGGCCCTGGCGTCAAAAGCAAGAATAGGATCTAGAAGGACATACCAAACCAGGCAAGACCTCCTAGACCGGAAGCACTAGTTATCAAGGCTTCAGAACGGAAAAGCTACGCGGAGATATTAGCTAAAATTAAAAAGATTCCCTCATTGAAGAAGGTAAGGTATAGCGTAAGTAATATACGTAAAACGGTAGCAGGAGATCTCCTGTTGGAGCTTACACGCTCCAAGGAAGCTAACACCTCAGAACTACAAGAAGCTGTTAAAGCAATACTGGGGGAATGAGCCAAATAAGAGCACTGCAGCAAGAAGATACCTTTGAGGTAAGGGATCTAGATATGCTTATCACAAAAGAGGAGATACGAGAAGTCCTACAAAGGGAAATCAGAGATGAAGGGGAAATCGAGCTCACTGTCGTAAGATCGCTGCGAAAGGCGTATGGAGACACGCGGATAGCTGCTATATGAATGTCGGCTCAAATAGCAACTAAGTTTATTAAGCTGGAAAAGATAAAAATAGGTTGGGTCAATAGCAGGATTCGTTCGTCTAACCGCGATAAGGGGCCGCTGAGGTGTTATAAATTCCTTGGCTTCGGTCACGTCGCCATGAACTGTACTGAACCACAAGATAGAAGCAAAAGCTGCTACAAGTGCGGTAACATGGGGCATAAAGCGTTTAGTTGTCGCACTGAACCGTGTTGTGTACAGTGTCATGGAAAAAGCGACGATATAGAAACGAGCTATGCCACAGGTAGCTACTTGTACCCAGCCTACCAAGCAGCTGTGAAAATGAACAAAAGGAGGAAATGAAAATACTTCAATTAAATCACTGTGAAACTGGGCAAGATCTTCTACGTCAATTTGTACGAGAGCAGGAGGTCGACCTCGCTCTTGTTAGTGAGCAGTACAGGGATCTGAACGAGCCATCGTTGGGAATCCAACGCCTCAGGTAAGGCAGCCATTAGCTTTTCAGGGCAGGATGATGACCAAAGACGAAGGCTTAGTGAGAGCGAAGATAGAGTGCATACACGTATACAGTTATGACCCACGTAGCACATCAATAGACCAGTTTCACCAGTTACTAGATCAGCGGGTACAGGACGCTAAGGATAAGAACCCAGTTATAATAGCCGGAGATTTTAACGCATGGGCGGTTGAGTGGGGTAGTCAAAGAACAAATAGAAGAGGACGAGTGCTACTGGAGGCACTCACAGCGCTGGACTTGGCATTGGTCAACCAAGGAGACACGCCCAGGTTCAAGAGGGAAGACGCAGAGTCAGTTATAAACCTAACATTTGTTAGTAACTGTCACATAAGGGTAGTAGACAAATGGACCGTGAGCGATCACCGCACAAACAGGACCACCACGCCATGATAATGGAGCTAGGAATCCCAAATAAGAAATCTAGTACAAATCCCAGAAGTACAAGAACCGAATGGATGGTAAAAGGTTATGACAAGGAGTTATTTTTGACAATGTTGGAAAATATCCAGCTGTCAGGATCAGCAGTCAGCAAGGCTACACAAATGACAACCCAGCTCACCCAAGCCTGCGGCGCGGTAATGCCGAGAAAAGTGCCCTATCAACGATGGTCACCAGCATATTGGTGAAATGATCAGATACATAAAGCGCGTAGCGATTGCGATCGCGTACGGAGATTGGAACAACGGGTATGAAAGAAATTCTACCGAACCGGTAGAAGAATGGAGGCAGTTGATATCAGCAATCGAGAAACGAAGGAAGTTAAGCGCAACCTTAAAAGGCACATTAGAGAAAGTAAACAAAGATGCCTGAGGGAGCTGCGAGACGAGGTCGATGAGGATCCTTGGGGTCGACCTTATAAAATAGTAATGAAGAAGATTGAGGAAAGTTACGTGCCCCCACCAAAGTGCCCAGAGGTATTACATAGGATTGTACGTAACAACACTCTTTCCGAGGCAGCCGGATATTACCTGTGGTATTGAAGAAGAAATAGATGTAGATGATATACCCTTGGTCACGGAGGAGGAATTACGCTCAGCCTGCCGGAGGGTAGGAAATAACAAGGCTCCAGGCCTCGATGGCATACCCAATATTGCATTGAAACGTGCCATTCAGGCTCATCCAGGAGAGTTTATAGACCTGTACAACTCATGTCTCAAAGAAGGCACGTTTCCACTAAATTGGAAAAAGCAGAGACTTGTGCTGTTACCAAAGGGTAACAAGCCGCCCGGAGAAGGGCCGTCGTATAGATTGCTCTGAATGCTGGATACGCAGGGTAAAATATTCGAACGCATAATCAGCGTTAGATTAGAATGCTCAACCGAAGGGACAGGGGAGCTCGCAGAACATCAATATGGTTTCCGGAAATGCAGCTCAACATTGGATGCGATAGGCTTAGTGGTTAACACAGCACGGCCAGCGATAAGCGGGAAAAGGTGGAAAAAAGTGGTACAAAAAAGTAATGCGCGATTATAACCCTCGACGTTAAAAATGAATTTAAGTCGGTGAACTGGAGCAAAATACACCAAGCACTTGCATACATCTGTCTGACTACTTCAAGGACGGAACTCTCCTGTACGATACCGAGAGGGTCACGGTGAACTACAAGGTCACCGGAGGTGTTCCCCAAGGATCAGTACTTAGCTCACCGGTGTGGAACATCATGTACGATGGCGTACTCAGACTAGAACTACCACAAGGGGCAATAATCGTAGGAATCGCAGACAATATAGCCTTAGTAGTTGTAGCAAAACAAAAAGAAGAGGTAGTTGAAATAGCTAATGAAGCGACCCTCAAAATACAGAAGTGGCTAAATAATGCCAAACTAGAGCTTGCAGGTCATAAAACGGAAGCGATCCTAATATCTAGTAGAAAAAGATGGAGACAATCAACCTAACAATAGGCGGTCATAAAATTACTTCTAAACCAACTATTAAATGTCTGGGTATCACCTTAGATGGAAAGCTGACGGTTAAGCAGCACCTGGAACTGACAAGTGAAAAAGCGGCAAAAACTGCCACAGTGTTGTCATGGCTGATGGTAAATGTGGGCGGGTCGACACAGAACCCTGCTGGCCAGCGTAAGTACATCGATCATGTTGTACGGAGCCCCGATATGAGCAGATGCTATGCTAGTTAAGGCATATGGACGACAACTCTCTTCAGTGCACAGGCGTAGTGCACTTAGGGTCGCGTCTGCATATCTTACGGTATCGGACGAGACAGTCTACGTTATAACAGGGCTCCATCCAATAGACCTATTAGTGACAGAGAGGAAAATTTTCTATAAGGAAAAGCGTCGGGACAGCGGCAGAACGAACAAAGAAATATGGGAGGCCGGAAGGAAAGAGACGATGACGGAGTGGCAGAAGAGATGGGACTCTAGCAGTAAGGGACGCTGGACACACCGCCTCATACCAAGTATAGAAGACTGGATCAAAAGAAGACATGGGGAAATAAACTTCTACCTCATGCAGTTTCTGAGCGGACATGGATGCTTCCGGGCATATTTGAACCGGTTCAATTTGGAGGATTGTCCGGATTGTCCAGCGTGTCCGAATGAAATCGAGGACGCTGAGCATGTATTCGGTGAATGTCCACGCTATCAACAGGAGCGAGAAGAGCTTGAGTATTACCTACAGGCCAGAGTAACTCCTGAGTCTATGGTGGCTATGATGACTTCGGCCGATGGCTGTAGAGCAATAAACAATTTTGCTGCGGACATCCTCAAGAAGGTTCGAAAAGACGAAGAAGGAATAAGAAGAAGAAGACGCGAGATGCTGCAAGAAGCTGACGACCGGACGATGCGGTAAGAAGTAGACGGCAATACCAAAAGAAGAGAAGTATGACAATCGACAGGACGACTGACGACGAAGGAAGATCCAAGAGATGACGACTACATCGACAGACGAGGGCGGCAGCCCAGAGTCACGACGCGAGGCAGTATTTAACGGTGTTACCGCGGGGAGGATACACCAGAGAAAGAGCTAGGTTCACCTTACTTAGGATCGGTAAGGGAAACAGAGAGGATTCTGTTGCCGTTGAACGTTAAAATCTAGCGGTAATGAAAGGTGGGTGAGAGTCCTACACACGATGGCATCGAAAGGTGTCATGTCATGATCCATTATATATTTGTCCTTAACCTCTCTCTCTATAAAGAAGAAAAAAAACAACACACACACAAATACACACACACCTACACAGGAAAAAATGTTCACAAAATCAAAATAAAATACATAGAAATCAGATCAATTATCTTAATTTTACTTGATTAATTATTTGATTTGTTGCAGTACGAAAGCAATAACTATGCAATCAAACAAGTAAGAATATTTATTAGAAAAATGTAAATGTTACGAGGGTCATTTGATAAGTACCTACAAATGAAAACATCAAAATTTTGCAAAAAATAAAATTTATTTTTCAATGTAGTCTCCTTTTAGTTGGATACACTTGGTCCAGCGGTGTTCCAATTTTTTTAACCCCGTTGAAAAAAATGTTTTCTCTTGGTCTGCAAAATAGGC
>JAYJLV010097118.1:0-12429 GCA_036873485.1 Torymus texanus | reverse complement strand
CTCTCTCTCTCTATCTCTCTCTCTCTCTCTCTCTCTCTCTCTCTCTCTCTCTCTCTCTCTCTCTCTCTCTCTCTCTACCTTCGTCGTAATTATGCGCGTACGCGCGTTTATCGATCGTAGCGGCTGCAACAGCAGCAGCCGCCACCGCCGCCGCTGTGGAAATTCATTCGCCGCGGGGTTATATGCGCGTATATCTCGCCAGCTCGCCGAGTTTATTAAGAGCGGATGAGACAGCCTGGAGTGGCAGTAACGCGTTGTAGGCATATAGTAGTCCTTTCACGGGGAGAGAGAGAGAGAGGGAGAATGCGGGCGCACGTGCGTGATTCTTTAATTAATCGCGTAGAGGGAGAGAGAAGCGGCGTGCCCGTGTGTGTGGCTAAGCGGTTTGTGCGGGCAGCCGAGGTGACTGCTATACGCGTTCGGGAGGTTATTAAGGCTGGATGCGGCGAAAGGTGGCTTCAACGCGCTGCTACACTGCGGCCCAGGGAGAGATGGCTTTATGGGGTTATCGGGTTCCAAGGACTTTCGCTAGGGCTTTTCGGAGACGAGCTTGTTTTACTTATATTTAGTCATGAAGCTTGCTGTCTATAGTTTCCTTCCTCTCTATCCAAGACGCCAAAACTCATTAAGAATTTATACAATCTACTTCGACTTAGATTGCAGCAAACTTTTCTTAGAGTAATACTACAATGTTTAATGTTTAAACTACAAACAACTACACTGAGAGAAATGATATAATAAAAATTACTATAATGAACATAATAAAAATTGGCATGTAGATAGCAATTTTTACTATAAAATATAGTAATTTTTTTAATTTTTCAAGTATGTCATTATAGTAATTTTTATTATATCATTTCTCTCAGTGTATATTACAAAATAGTATACTATGAAAAATGAATTTTTCGCACTTATTTCTACAATAAAACTCTATAACGTGATATTCGTGTCAACGCCGTACTCGCAAAACTTTCACGTATAACTTTATAAGTAGTTAGTGCAATAAATCAATCATTATGGTGCCATTTGGCGATCAGTCAATAGGTTTTCAAAAATTTTATAAACTTCCCTCGAGTGCCAATACTTAGTTTCTCCTAACATTACATATTAATAAGCGTTTAAACTTTCTAAAAGTTACGCCAAATTTTTTTATCGAGTATCTTTAATCTGTAATAGGTTGCAAATTTTCCAACTTTTATGTTTTAAATAAAGCTTTTGTTGGAATAATTCAGTTATATTAATCTACATTTAAACTAGTAGAAAAGTTGTTAGTACTGTAGTGTGTGTGTGTGTGTATATGTATACACAAACACAAACACATACATACACCTATCTAACATTAAACATTGTCAACACGCGAAGAAATCAGTATAAGTAGCTTATATAATCAAATTAAAATCCGTACACGGAGAAAAATGTTTGAGTAAAAATTACTATACTGTATTGAAAATTTACTATACTTCCTAGTTAAAATTGCTATATTTCTAGTAATTTTTACTGCATTTATAACAATTTTTACCAGGAAGTATAGTCAATTTTTTGATAATGCGAGTCTGTCCCCCGGTTTCAATACAGTATAGTAATTTTTACTCAAACATTTCTCTCCGTGTAACGTTTTCATGTAAAACACTGGAAATAGTTCAAAGCTTTTTCGATCGTGGTCACAGGTGTAGTGTCAATCGATGTATCAATCCAAGTGTTTTCATGTTACGCCAAGTTGCAGCATAAAAAGTAAGTCTATAAAAAAGTTTGCATCGTAATTCGATGTTCTTGGCAAAACGTTATTGGAAAGCATCACATACTTTCTTGTAAGTTACTACTATGTCAAAAACTTCAAGTCATTACATGAAATTTTCTATAGTTCATAAAAAATAGCCTCTCGTAAGACTATTTAGTTTATATTATCAAAGAAAATTTTACGTTTTCAGAAAAAACTTTTGATTATAAAAATAAAGTAAAAGAAAACTTTTTTTAGTTGATCACATTCTAAACGACTGGGTGTAATTTTTCATTATTAAAAAAACTGATAACGTGACTTTTCTTATATTTAACCAATCTCGGTATTATAATTATAATAAATTCAATAACTTACAATTAATTGGTCAATTTTCAAGATTAAGATCACGCAACTACCACTTTTGTTTAAAATAAAAATTATCGTCTAATTTTGCGCGAGTATTCACAAAAATAAATATGTTCGTTAGAAAAAGGTACTCTGGCGATTAACGAACAAACAAACGAGCCTCTCTCTTTCATTCGTCTAACAAAGACGCATACGAACGCAGCCCTTCCTAAAAACGGCATTGAGCTTGGAAATTTTCTAAAAAACGAGCTGCCCACATATTCCTTCCCTCTCCACCGCCCTCTTTTTCTCAACCCCGGAAAAATTGCGCACAAAGTCTATTCTCCACGGGAGTAAACAGAGCAAGAAGAGGACTTCAACGTTCGCTCCAAATTAGGCGTCAGCACGCACATTCCGAAATTCCCGTTATATCTGTCAAGTCATATTTAAAGAAGAGCTGAGCACGTGAGCGAAGGCGAAAACGAGCTATTACCTCTCACCGTCGTTATTCAGGAGGAACTAAACAGAGCGAGCGTACGGTAATTGGGTATAAGCCACCTGCATTTATCGCTCTCTATCTCTTTGCCTCCATCATTTTTTCTCTTCTCTTCTCTCTCTCTCTCTCTCTCTCTCTCTCTCTCTCTCACACTCTCGCGCGCGCGTACCTCGCCTCTGGCCTTGCGCACCATTGTAACGCTCTCACGTATACGCGCGCGCATGTGTCGTTACGCGTGACCTCGTTTTTACCTCATTTTCGCCGCATCGCAATCGTGCCAGTTGCCCCACGCACTTTTGTCGTTGTTATTCGCGGCACGCTGAGGCGGTGTGTATACAGTGCAGTGCGCACATTTGCTAGACGAGATTTTTCATATAAAATTTGTCGTCACGACATTTTTTTTAGCGCAAGCATCTAATTAAAAGTAAATAATGACAAATTGATACGGAAAAATAATAGTTGCGTTTTCAGAGTTGGATACATGATTGTAGGGTGCAGAGTTATGCGTCGATGTAGGCGATGGGTTACATAAAAAAAATTAATAATTTAAATACTATAGAATTTTTTAAATTTTAAATCCTTAAGGTATTGAAGATTAATTGAAGATTAATTTATTACAGATATTGGCGTAAAAATCATATGTACCGGAAAAAACGCTTAAAACAATTTAATCTAAAAAAAGACGTGAATTAAATACTAATCCTTTTTGTTTTTATCTCCATTCCAATGCTAAAGAACTTAATTTCTTATTTGAACAATTTCATTTGTAATTATCCAGAAAAAATTGTAATTGCTTCGGATGTAACATTACGAATAATGTAAAAAAGATTGCAGGCTTTATAACGTTTTTTTTTAATGAACGATACGTTTGTGGTTATTTGAAAAAACGGCGTAAGTGACATACAAAATTTGTTGAGAAGTTTAAATTATTAATTTTTTTTCAATATAATGCACCTGTAAGTTATGGTATCTTTCCAGACTATGAATTGGAATTCGTATAATGCAAAAACGCTATAATTCCACTTATAAGAATGATTGTACCCAAGTCGCTTTTCCATACAACCATAAATCTAGAGGCATGCTTTCCTGTACATAAACTGATCTTTTTAAGTATAATCTATTTCCTAAACTATAAATTCTGTTAACACCCAATAAGTGCAAAAATAGACTTGTTGATTCTAACGATTTAAAATGGACAATTAGAGAAAAATTATGATGTAAGTTGTATTCAAGTTCAATTAGCAGATTATATCAGGAAATGTTAATACTGAGAAAACCGATTGAATTTTCTCACATTTAAATTTCAATTTGTGCAAGAAATTTATAATCGTATGAAACTGAATATTTTGAGCTAATCTTTAACAACAACGAAATTTGATTTATTTATATATGTATAGAAAAGGCTGATGCTATTAGAACGGCAAAAATATTAGTAGGTCAATTCAGAGTATATGTTCTGAAACACCTTGCTGTGATGTTTGTTTTCTTTTAATATCTGATTAATGAAATTATGTCCCGTTATATATGCAGTTACATTTACTATATAAATCTGTCGTAAAAACAACAGAAGCGCGTATAATTTAAAAATTAAAAATCACATGATACTTTCATACATAAATGAGAATACAAAAAGTGTTTCATTGTAATTTATTTACTAGAAAATTCGTTATCTACTTTACACTTTTAAGGTCATTTCTGACAATGTACTTTTAAGGAAAAAAGACTAGTAATCGGTAGTTTGACTGATTTGCAAAAGAGACACTTCATTTACTCTTTCAATTAGTCATAGCCACCGCAAGAAAAAATAAAGTTCCCATTTTGTAAGTTCTATACACTTTATAGTCGCCGGGTTATTGTCTGGCAAATGAAAGTTGGCTTGAAAAGATAGAAATAATTTGCGAAAGGTACGTAGAACGCGAGCGTAAGCTCCGTTGATATATACCGTCGCCACGAATATAAGCGCCGGAGCGAATGAATTCCACTGGTTTTTAATTAAAACGTGCTCACCCTCGCTGTGTAAATTTATAAACGTGAAAAACGTAATTATTCGGTTACGTTTTGCTAATCTTTGAAATGACGAAATACTTAATTACCATTGTAGTGCTACTGGCTAATTATTTGATATTCTTCACACGTCGACTAATTGAATATAACTACTTGTTATTACTATGAATTGAATTTCCTTTGATTTTAAAAAACTTACGCTGGCTGGAAAGGTCGTTAACACATATCAACCACGTTTGTAACTCACCTGTAAAAGAAAGAGAAGTTATGATTAATTATTATTGCCAAAACACATTTGTAACTAAAACAAATAAAATTATTAAAATGTCTTAAATAAGTGTACAATTCTAACATAATTTTAAGTTAATAGATAAAACAAATGCGTTCATCTCATTCTTATTTTAAAAGAAACTAAAGTCGAAAATTTCATATCATTATCAAACTATTAAAGTAGTTTTTGCAGATCGATAGGGCGCAAAAGGTCTGGCTCTCTCGCATCTGCCCATTCGTATTTTGTTTACTATGAGAGAAAAGCAAAGTTTTAAAGGGCACGTGACACCCTCTCTATGTACCTCACTCTGTCCCTGACGAGCGCATCTGCCCTCTTTTCCTTACCCATTGGCACGCTTATTTTTTCATTTAGTTTGTCAGGATATTTCATTAAAGATTTTAATTTATAAAGGAAGTACAAATTGCTTTTCCAAAATAATTTAAAAAACAGTAAGTCTTGCCACCTTAAAATATCTTAACTCTCTTTTATTTTTTTAAATTGACGAATTTATATACACTTAGAAAAATTTAGTACAAATTACTATACTGTCTCGTAAAGCCACCACAGACTGTGAAGACCTAAAACTTACCATATTTTACAGTAAATTTTACAATATAGAATAGTAAATTTTATCATACTTCTAGCAAAATTTATTATAAACTATGGTAATCTTTTGGGTTTTTACAGTCTGTGGTGGCTTTACGATACAGTATGATAATTTTTAGAAAATATTTCATAATTTTTGCTACAGTTTTTCTCTCAGCGTACAATATATTAAATAGTATGTGTTTTAAATTTTGGAACAGAATTGTGACAATTTGATTATTGCAAAAATCATATCTTAATTTCAAAACGAGGAATAACTTATTTAAGCCATAAAGCCGCCCCAATTAAGCTCATGAAAAAAATGTAGAAGAACTGCTGGAAAATTTAAATCTCAAAAAAGAATTCATCATTAATAAGAATACTTTTTTTACATTTTTTTCATCCACGCTCATGGCACTGAACGCGCGTGCACTCGAAAGGCACTAGAAGCTTTTACCAAAATAAAATAAAAGAAGACGTCGCAAAAAAGTTATAGGTCGCACAGTTTATACCTTCCTTCTTTCGACGCTTTTTTTTCAAGCACACTTCTCCTTTTACCATCAAACAAAAATTTATACGAACCGTGCATCGCTAAAATATGACGACGCTTACGCTCGCATTTTTCGCATTAGAGCATGTATATATGTATGCACACGCAGACACACTGACACAGAAACGTTTTATCGGCCGTCGGTCGTTAATTAGGCCGCGTGCACGTAGAGATTATCTATCTCGCAACTAATCTGCAAATGCGCTTTGAGCGTAACGCGCCTTTTAACGACAGCGTATTTCTAAGAACTGGCTCCAGGGGGCGCAAACAGTATGTATAATAATTGGCACTTTTTGAATGAAAAAGATATAAGTATGCGAAAATTCCGACATTTTATGCATATAAGGCTGCTGCGCATTTTTGCCTAGATTTTTCTCTCGATGTATGAGACATTTTACTATAAATTTAAAAAAAAATGAAAGAGAGAAGATAGAACGTGTCTCCTCATTTTCTAACCTGTTCGTTTTTTTTAACGTAAGTTTTTGATCGAAGGTATTGATTTTATTTGATACTTATACGAATATCATTCCGATGTTTTGGTTTGAATATCATATTTACCGATATTCATTTAGTATAATTTCAAAATTGTTCACGTAATATGCATCGCAATAAGTTATACAATATGATTATGCCAAGACTGACACTAATTAGCAACGAATTGCAGGTTGTGTTTAATTAATTATTATATATTTATAATTAATAAATTAATGATCATCATAGTTATATTGCGAGTTACAGATTTTTAAATTTTCAGTCGTATACTACTTAATTCGCAAAATAAAAATTATTGATTTTACGGATATCGTAATTATACGTTAAAATACAATGGCAACAAAGAAGCAGATGAAAATATAAACGAGAAATCAACTTATATCACTTTCCATGCCTTCTTATCGTAGCAATAAAGAAGCCGAGCGTCAGAGCTGTCATCAGATTGATAAAATCCCCAGGCTGTTGGTACTTAGCGTCGTCTCCGATAAGCCCGCCTTCCCCCTCAACCAACAAAACCCTCAACTGTGCAAATTTGCTACAACGCTAGATGCTCTCGTTTCTTTTCCCTCGACAATCTAATAAACCTTAATCAAAAGTATTAATCGAACGAAAAATCGACTTCCTTCTCGTCTACCGACAATTAAGATTGGATCTCTGAAAAATCAGCCACGGAGAAGCGCGCAGCTTCCGAACAAAGAAAGCTCGCGAAGATAAGACGTGCGCGCGCGCAGGTTGGGCCAAAGGCCGCGAGGCTTCGTCGTCGCGTCCTTGCTTTATTATAATGATAAATTGCGCTCTTGCGAAGGGGGATGGGAGAAGGAAGGCCCGGACCGGACGGGTCATTTGTCTCCTACCATCTCCCCCGCGCGTGTCTCCTTTCTTCGACGACGACGACGACGACGGCGGCAACAAATCGAGCGCGACGTCGAAATGGAAAATCGAAGCCAGGCGCTTTTTCCTACTGGCTCGCGATTTCAGTTTCGGCAGATTAAGCGTGCTTGCGCGAGCGAGCTAACATCGGAGCATAATGGGCAGCTAACGGTCGCGGACTCGTTCTGCCGGGAACACGTCTATACAGTAGGCCACGCAGATGTGTAGTTGCTGTATACGCTCACGAGAAGTAACTGATGCTCGTAGTTTGTTGGCTGATCACTATTTTTTGTAGCTAGAACATTTTTTGTAGCATACTCTCTAAATTTAAGTAAGTGAAAATTTTACTAATTTTCAAGGGAACGCTTATGTCGTTTAATATGTTAATTTTTTAATTGATCAACAAGTAGAATATTTTTTACTTCCAAATAAGTGAAATTTTCACTTTCTCCATCAGTTATCAACTCTCCACTAGCCAATAAGTAAATTTTCACTTTTTCTATCGATTAATGACATTTTTACTTATACTAGAGATTTGAACAGCGCGCGCTATAACTTTTGAACAAATTGACCGATTTTCATGGGACAAAGCTTATTCTCTTCGTTTCGGAGAAGAATAGAGATAGTTTAACCTATTTTTTCATTTTTTCGTTTTTCTTTTGTTTTATAACCAAAAAACGATTTGGAATTTGTCGTTTTTTTTTCATTTTTAATTATGTTACGGTAGGTATTACTTAATATAATTAAATTTTTTTGAAAGGTTGTCAAATTACCAACAATTTCTTTTTTTAAAAGTTAAATTGTCTTTAGTCTGTCATTTGTTATTAAACAAAATATGGTTTAAACTTCTTTAATTATTTTCTAAATAAATTTTTAATTTATCGACTTGAAATTTTAACCACTTATTACACTGGTTGAGGGCAATATTGTGGTAAAATTTCAAGTGATTATCTATCTTCATTTCTTTCCGAGAAAAAACATATTTTTGATAAAAGTGTATTTTCTTTGCGACACGATAACCGGAGTAAAAATCAACCACTCGTCTTGAAATTTGGCACAGAAATAGCTTTTTTAAACCTTCGAACCGAGTTCGTTGCCCAAAAAAATCGGACCATTAGGACCAAAGATATTTGAGGTTAAAAATTTTGTTCTTAGATTTTCGAATGGCGTTTTCTCAAAGAATTCTTGATTTATCGACTTGAAATTTTAACCACTTATTACACTGGTAGAAGGCAATATTGTGGTAAAATTTCAAGTGATTATCTTCATTTGTTTACAAGGAAAAAAATATTTTTGGAACAAAGTGCATTTTTTTCCGACACGATAACAGGAGTAAAAGTCAACCAATCGTCTTGAAATTTAGCACAGAAATATATTTTTCAAATCTTCGAACCGAGTTCGTTATCCAAAAAAATCGTTCCATTACGACCAAAGATATTTGAGGTTAAAATTTTTTTTTAAATATTTTAGAATTACGTTTCTTAAGAGAGTATTTAATTTATCGACTTGAAATTTTAACCTCATATTATACTGGTTGGGGGCAATATTGTTTTGAAATTTCAAGTGATTATCTTCATTTTTTATATAGGGATAAACCAGTAAAAGGAAGTAAACGCCCTTGCTTGTATACACACGTAAGATTCTACGCAATTTTCGAGAAAAGTTTGTTCAAGTATGTGATCTTTGTATGTCCTAATGTTGATAATGTATGATTATTAGCAAAATAATAAAGCTATATTAATTAGTTTATTATTATCAAGGGTCCCCTGTATATGTCCCTGTTATACGTCTTATACTCTCTTACAGATTTAGACAATTTAGGAAACCAAAGAAAAAAAACTACACGCACATACATGAACTTATCTGTAAGTGGGTTTTGTTGGTTTCTTAAATCAATCAATAAGATTGAGCAGCCAAGGTCAATGAAAAAGTAAGTAGGTACATTTTTATGTATTTTTAGAAACTCATTTTATTTCCTTAGTTATTATTATTTGATTAATAATTGTTGACATGAAGGTTAAGTTAATCCCATTCCAGTGTTATAATTTTTAACTAAAACTAATTCTATATCAATATGTTTCTTTCAAAGTTATTAATATATTAAATTTGAAAAAATTTGATCATGAGATATCGAGAAAAAGTTCAGAAAAATAAAGGTAAAGTTTGCTAAAATAAGTAGAAAAATCAATATTTCACATCACATGCAGTAATAAAAATTGAAATAAATTACATTTTAAATATTTCTTTTATTATGTACGGGTTTATTCGTATTATGTAAATGCTGAAAGTTATATACGGATTCTTGATGGTTTTAGAAATTTTACACGTTTTCTATTGATATTTATCAAGACAATACGTTATGTTCCTTCTTTACAGAGTAGTTTTATAATAATAAAACTTATAAGCTTATACATTGTATAGCAGTAAGCAAGCCGACAGTATTGAAAATTCTATCAATTCGTAGAGCTGCCTATGTCTATGCGTCTTTCAAAATGTGATAATAATTTAAGTGTCTATGTGTCAATATTCCATGATTAAATTTCGATTCTTCCCTCCAATAAAAATCGACAATTAAATCTATTAAATCTTTTTATGAAATTTATGGCCACAACACTGAAATTCGTAATTGTTTCCACTACAACTGAAAAATACTAACAATGAAATGAGTGGCAGTGAAATACAATTTTTATTT
This sequence comes from Torymus texanus, assembly GCA_036873485.1. Classification (NCBI taxonomy): domain Eukaryota; kingdom Metazoa; phylum Arthropoda; class Insecta; order Hymenoptera; family Torymidae; genus Torymus; species Torymus texanus. The sequence continues at coordinate 2,407 of JAYJLV010097118.1, read as the reverse complement.
AATTATTTGAATCGAGCTTAACATGTAAAATGCTATCCCAGCTTGGTCTACATTAATGAGGAGAAACCACTGTTCCACTTCTTCGCGCAGTGCTACTTCAGTGAAATTCCGGGGTTATCAAAGACTATCAATACCTTTTAGAGCTCAAAAAATGCAGAGTGCACTCGCATTACCGGGGCGCGCGAATTACCATCAAAGCCCGTCCCGTCGGATGAGAGGAAAAATCACGTCGTCGAGGAAGAAAAAGAGTAAAGCCCTCAGGCGAGCGTTCCGCGCTCGCACTCAAAGGGCAAACGCCGCTGCGCGCTAACGAATTTTCGCGGAGGCAGGAGGCTAATAAAAGCTTCAAAAATCCGCATCGCGCCTCTTTGTTGCGACGTGAGTGAATAAGCAGCCTCGGAACTGAGCGCGCACCAGTCAATGAGTCAGCTCGTTTATTTAAATTCTGTTCGGTTTGCTCTCACAGAAGCTGGGAAAGAGAAGCTCCTCACCTGCGAGTGTTGAATTGATGGCCGGGTGGAGGGAGAAAGGTGGAGGTTTCGCGTTCTGCAAACCAGAGCTTAGACCTTCTTTAGCGCGCGTCGGAGCACTGAACGTTCAACGAAAATGATCTTACGCATATACACATGCACACATACAAGGGCCATCCGTTCAGCTTTCTTAATATTTACGGCCGACGACTTTTGTGCCACCGACTCCGGCTTTGCGCGCTATTTTTTCTTTTGGCTCCTTCATTAATGCTGTTTCCTTGTGAGCAGAGGTCACAGAGAGGCGGAGAGTAGTCGAGCGGTGCTTCCTTTCTATCCTGAGTCGTATTACGCTATCGCAAAAATCCCTTTATGTTCATTTAGATGTATGGAACGAACACTTTTTTTTTGTCACGACCATTGAAACGAGTTTTCTCGGTTAGCGGAGAAAGAACCATACGTAGACACGCATGTTTTCTGCCTTTTATACGGCATTTTTCCCTTACACGTGCTGGCCTGATCCACTCGCGTGTTTTTTTGGGGTTGCCGACGGAAAAACAGTATTCTTGGAAAAGAACTCCAGCTTTCTCCGCTCTGCTACTGTCACAGCAGTGGGTGACAGTGTTAGTGGATTAAAAATAACCGTAAGAAATATAACAGTTTAATAAGAATCAATTCTTTATTATTATTTAGTTAGACAACAGCATTTTTAATATTTTTTTATTGACCTTTATTATAAATACTTGATTGTATTTTTCTTTATACTGGATAACTTCAATATGTACCTAACTTTAAATTTTTAATAACGAGCTCACATTGAGTAACTTTTAATTATAAAGTTATACTTTTGATTTTCCACGATAAGATATTTTGCTTCCTCAAAGAGGAAGCTTTGTAACGGTGAAAAAAAATTTTTGAGGCAAAGAAGTCTTAAAATGATTTTTTAAGATGAAATGTGTTGAAAATTTTCAATTTTGACAAATTTTTTTTTTCCTGTCTGTATGTGTGTGTGTGTGTGTGTGTGTGTGTGTGTGTGTGTGTGTGTGTGGGTGTGCGTGCGTGCGTGCGTGCGTGCGTGCGTGCGTGTGTGTGCGTGTGTGTAAACTTTCTATATCTCGGGAACCAAACTATCTATCTTCGCCATTTAAAGCTTATTTTGTTCATCTCGCGAAAAAAACTCGGCACCCTGAAGTACTTAATATTCTATCGATTTTCTTTTTTTTTATAACCAAAAAACGATTTATTTTTCGTTTTTTTGATTTTCACATATGTAGGAGTCAAAATTATTTATCAGTCTAAATTGTTCTTGAAAGATCATTCAATTACCTACACTTTCGTTTTTTAACATTTAGGTTATTATTCGTATTTCATTTGTTATTAAGAAAAATGTTCCTCAAATTCATAAATTAATTTCTCAGAAACTAAATGATCAATTGATTTGAAATTTAAACCGCTAATTGATCTCTTTTTAAGGAATATTAGGTTAAATTTTTAAGAGATTATTTCAATTTTTTTCGAGAAAAAAAATATTTTCGGAAAATGGCCTTTTCGATGTCGCACGATAACTGGAGTAAAAATTATCCGATCGACTTGAAATTTGGCACGGACATAGTTTTTTCATATCTACAGGACGAGTTTGTTGCCCCGAAATATGTGACTATTACGAAAAAAGATTTTGGAGGTTAAATATTTTTCTATAAAATTTTCGAATACCCTTTTCTCAAAGAATTCTTTATTAATTGACTTGAAATTTTAAGGGGGTCTTACACCTAAAAATTTCAAAAAAATCGATTTTTCTTTTATTTGATTTTTCGATTCTATATATTATTCTAAACTTATATACAAAGTTTGAATCGGATTTTTAAAAATTTCCGAAGATACAAGCAATAATGTCAATAAACTTTTAAGAACATATCACCGATTTCGTCCGTTCTTGCCAG
>JAYJLV010097107.1:0-12429 GCA_036873485.1 Torymus texanus | reverse complement strand
TCCAGTTTAATCTCACCTATAATCATCAAAGACCACCAGTTGAATTTTGAGCCTTTAAAAACTTTTACATCACCTACACTATGCATGCCAGTTTCTAATCAAATTAGGACTGATTTCATCATGTCTACAAGTTCAATTACATTAGTATTACTTTTCATAACAATTACATCGGTTTACTTAGTATATATAAAATAAAAATCAAGAATCAGCGGCGTCAACTCACCAAAAAGCCTGAAGCTGAAGACATAAAAGACGTGGACGTCATTGAGCTTGGCCATGGAGGAGTCATGTGAGTCACCACGTAGATACTCCGACGCATTGGTCAGCCAGCCTCCTTATCGCTCCATGTGGAATCTGCATAAGACAAAGGGAAACTAGAAGACAATGAATATGCCAATATATACTTATACATATACACTTTATACGTATGCTTTCTTACTGTACTTCGCATCAATGCTCGTCAGTCTCTGCCGGGCATCCAACCTGTAACGACGTCTCAATAAATCATTACTCTAATCAACACCCTTTGTTCGATTACTTACTTTGTCAAGCTTTACCTGTGAATGAGGGTAACCTCCTTTTGATTATCCACCGGGGCTTGCAACATAACTGGCGCTCCCCACCTATCTAACTACCACAAAAGTTACCGCTGTACTGCCTGGCCCGGTGTCTGATGTCTGTGTGCCCGACCACAAAATCTTTATTAATGAAATGCTACCCCGTGAGAAATTCCTGCAATTTAAAAACCTAAAATCAATTGCCCGGAGGCTAGGTTTTAAATATGTTTGGCACACAGGCGGCAGATTTCTGGCTAGGTACAAAAGTGGGGTGTGCGCATGAATTCGGTACGGCCGCCGATTTGCAGGCGATACAAACATCGCATCAATCTGCTCCAAAACAAAAACAGCCAATTAAGTAAGCACTTACAGATAATAATGAAAGGCAGGGAGCTGTACGCAATTCCAATGCGACACAAGCGCCTTGACTAGGCTCGTTAGCTTGCGGTGAGACAAGAGGTGGAGATTTCCTGAAGAGGGGATTTCTCAATATAAATTTCATCAGATCACGCATTGAGAAACTCCGCCTGTATCTGGCAAAAAATCCATATCACTTTTTCGGTATCGCGGTATCATGGATAGACTCGACCGTCGACGACACACTCATTCAAATTGACGGCTACTCCGTAATCGGCCAAGATCGTAATATGAATGGGGACGGAGTTGCCCTGTACATACGGAAGGATTTGTAAGTGTTAAAATTAAATTCATCTGACGCAGAGGTGCCGGGGCTACCTTCTGTCCCCAAATATCTGTTTTGTCAAGTACAGAAGTGTAACTCCTCTCCCATTTTTATCGGCGTAATATATAGACCGCCACACATTGCCATGCAGGCTCTTCAAACTCTTGCGCAATTATAGTAGTAATTATAGTCATAAGTTCATAATGGAGGATTCGAATGGGAATCTGTCGTCGGCGACCGACGCGGATGCAAAAACTATTAAAAATCTAGCAAGCGAGTTGTCTCTGAGAATCGTGCCGCATGGTCCGACACACCACAAGACCCCAACCACTCACGCATGGATAGATTTAATACTCACGGGCGAGATCGACGAAATACTTGACTACAGGAATGAATGCTTGCCCAGTTTCGGCAAACATGCAATTGACGTCACTGTCAACATGTTTGTGCCAGCAGCCGTTAGAGACACCTTCTCTTACATGGATTACAAGAATATATGTCCGAGTACCTTAAATGAATTGCTGGCTTGCTGTGACTGGGTAAGCATGAATTCAATCGAATCTGATCTGGAAGCGGCACTGACTAGACTTAACTTCAATTTGAATATAGTAACCAATGAATTAGCACCCATCAAAACCATAAAACCATGTAAAAAAAAATATGCTCCTTGGATTGGTCCTGAGACAGCTCATCGATGAGTGTAATGCTGTCCATAAAAGATACAAACGTACTGGGCGTGCAGTGTTGCTTGATGAGTTTCATCGGCTCAGCAATGAGGTTGACTTGCGCATTGTTCAAGAGCGAAATTCCTTCATTCATAATCGCCTCGCTGATGCTCTTGATACTAATAAGGATATTTAGAGGGAAAGGCGCAATCTTGGCCTCATGCCAAAGCGAAGAGAGGAGGACCTTCACGGCTTCACACCAGGGGAGCTGAATGCACAGTTTGCTCTTTCTCACCCCACATAAACATCGAAGAAGCAATGAACTTTATTTTGCCTGCACAGGAGGAGGGTTTTGCCTTCAAATTCTGTTAATCTTACTGAAGTAGTTCTTGCCATTTCACATTTCTTGAGTTGACGAGTTGCCTCAAAACGTGGTTGTGAAAGCTTTCCCTGTCATTGGTGATTATTTGGTCAGCATTTTTAACTCCTCCTTTACACGGGGGATCTTTCCTAGTTCTTGGAAGCAGGCACAGGTGTTTGCGCTCAAGAAGATAGCAGCTCCGTCTTCAGTTTCGGATTTCCGACCCATAGCGCTCCTTTGCTCCTTTTTTAAGGTACTTGAAAAGATCACTCATGACCAAATCATGGAGTATTTAAACAAAAACAATTTGCTTGACCCCTTCCAGGACGGATTCCGAAAACATCACAGTACTCAAACTGCTCTGCTCAAACTGACTGACGACATACAAATGGCCACAGACAAAACGAAACTAACACTACTACTTTTATTCGACTTTAGTATGGCCTTTGATACCATCTCGCTCACAAAATTGCTGAATAAACTTAAATGGTTATTACAAATAGTAAAGGAAACTCAGACTGGTTAGAAACTAACCTGGGAGTTCCACAGGGATCAGTTCTGGGCCCACTACTGTTCTGCCTTTATGTGAATGACTTACAAGATGTACTTGACAGTAACACAGTTCGACATATTTTCTACGTGGACGATCTTCAAATCTACGTTCATACCACTAAAGACAGAATTCACGAAGGTATTGCTCGGCTGTTACATTCGGCGCAGCTCGTCTCTGAAGGGGCGGGTGGCTCCGGCCTGCATGTCAATGCTCAGAAAACCAAGGCAATTATATTTGGGTCCAAAAGGAATATTAACGTTATTAATGAAATGAATCTGCCATGCATTGAGTTGCGGTCTGGGTCGCTCATACCCTTTAGTGACGAGGTTGTGAGTCTGGGTGTTACACTCGATAGCAAACTTACATGGAAACCGCACATCAACCAAGTAGCTAAATAAGTTAACAAAGCCCTTTATGGCCTGCGGTTTATCAGGGCATGTACCACCGAGACTCTCCGCAAAAGGTTAGTAGAGTGTTTGGTTCATCCACATCTTGATTACTCCGTGGTAGTTTACTTAGACGCAAACGACAAATAACGGACGAAGCTACAATATTTGAGCAACTCATGTGTGAGGTACACGGAGAAAAGTAGGCAGCGTCCCTCGCTGTGTTGGCTATCCGCACGCTCGACTGTTACCCCCGTCCGCGTGCAGCAGTCTGTCGGCAGCGCAGTCCACTGTGCTGACAGTGGCGTGCGCGCTGTCAACTATCACGCTGCTCGATGCGGACCATCGTCACCGTGTATGCCTGTGACCGCCTCAAGATTTGGATGAGGAGCGTGCCGCGGCCCGCCGGCAGCGCCGTACACTGTGCCGGCAGGGTCGTGCGCAGTATAAACTATCACGCTGCTCGATACGGACCATCGTCACCGTGTATGCCAGTGACCACCTCGAGATTTGGATTAGGTGCGCGCAGTGAGCTGCGCGGCGGGCGCTTCGCGTATTATATCCCTTATACTAATACGCTTATACGTACATAATTATTACATACTAATACGTTTATGTACATCTCTCCAGAAAAGTAGAAACAACTGGGGTCAAAAAAATTAATAAATTTTTTTTTGGGGCACACCTACGGCACCGCGTTTTTTTGGACCCTAGTACCATCAGAAATACGGGAAAAATATTCCGCCAGTCTAGATAAGTGGCAAGCGTTTTTGGCGGACAAAATACGTAAAATCAGCGTAAAAACGTATTAAGTCATTTTTTGCCAAAAAATGCTATTTTTCAAATGCCAACCATTTGACTTAGAAATATTGTACGGAACTTTTTAAAATATGAAAATGAAACTAGAGACATTAAACTTATATTCTTTATTCAGAATTCAGAAAAATACTTTCGTTGAAAAGTTATAATCATTTAAAAATAGGCATTTTTAAGACAATATGAAATTAGCCTCTTTTTGAAACTCTTTCCATTTGTTTCAGAAATATGGAATTCGAGTTTCTATACAATAGACTAACAGTAGAGAAAACAAGCTTTCGTTTGCGATACTAACTTTAAAAAAATGTTGATTTGTTCAAAAGTTATGACCATTTGAATATCACGAAGATAACGCACTCTGAGAGCTGGGATTTCTCATTTGAGTATAGAGTATTATGCAATACGTGACTTTAAACTATTACAACTTTTGAAGGAATCAATATTTTTTCACGTCAAAAATGTTAATGAAAGCTTGTTTCCTCTAGTTTTATTCTTTCTATTGCGTATAGTTCTTTAATAAATTACTGATAAAAATGATTAAGGTTTAAACTCTTTATTATCTATATTACTATTTGCTAAATATAAAAATATACCATTCGTAAACGCTTGAAATATATTGCGGAGAGTTCATTTTATATTTTCGTAATTTTTTTTACATTTTTCAGCTCCTAAAACAATCTATATGAAAGGTTAAAGCTAATTCATGGTATTAGGATAACTTTTAAGAAAAAGACGTTTATTTTTCAAATAAAATTAAAGACTTTAAACCTTTAAAGTTATCCTAATACCATGAATTAGCTTTAAACCTTCGTATAGATTGTTTTAGGAGCTGAAAAATGTAAAAAAATTACGAAAATATAAAATGAACTCTTCGCAATATATTACAAGCGTCTACGAATGGTATATTTTTATATTTAGCAAATAGTAATATAGATAATAAAGAGTTTAAACCTTAATCATGTAAAATGTCAAAATATGTAAAATGTTACGAAGTTTTTAATACAATTTCCATGGCTTGGAATCTTGAGGTCACCTATTAAAACTCCGAAATAGCGAGTGAAAAATAAGCATTCGCTAGAAGACATTTTTAATTTTTTCATTGGTTTTTACGTAATCTAAACTTATCTCTGGAGGTTTGTTGTAAGATTCAAAATCAAAGTTAAATGAACTCAACTGATAATTTAGGTAATCGATGGAAAAATATTTATTTTCGACAGCTAAAGATAGTATTATACGAGCTAATACGTAGTTACACACACCTTCATAGAAGTCGTGGATAATATCTACGGTTTTATTTTGAATGACATGAAAATCTTTTAAGACATTAAAGATGCATTTGCTTTTGATTCCTGTCTTCGTCTGCTCAGTACGTTTAATATCTAGTTCATAATTATCAACGGTTCTTAAAAGCGATTGATCTTATTTCGTTAAGGTTTTGGCAGTATGAGAGTCAGCATAACATATGCGGCAGTAAACAGCAAAAATGAAAGAAAAAAAAATGAAAAAATACAAACTACGTTAACAGCATCTTTTAAGCTCAACGAAATAGATATAGAAGCATGAAAATATTTATATTCCGAAATTCCAGTGCGTTATACGTTCGATGAAAAATTAAAACAATGGAACAAAAGAAAAAACTATTAAACCAATATTAAGCAGAATGTATTTAGTTAATCCGAAAGATCGAGAACGATATTTTATTAGATTATTACTTTTACATGTCAGAGGAGCAACTTCATTTGCGGATTTACGTACGGTTGATGGTATATTGTATCCTACTTTTTATGAAGCCGCTATAATTAAACAGCTCATTAATGAAGATAAAGATTGGGATAGATGTTTAGAAAAAACAATTGAAAAACAGTTTAGGTTATTAGCGCTGGAATTATAACAAAATAATAGGAAAACCGGCAGCAGCGTAACGAAGCGCTGGTATTATAACAAAATAATAGAAAAACCGGCAGCAGCATAACGCAGCGCTGGAATCATAACAAAATAATAGAAAAACCGGCAACAGCATAACTCAGCGCTGGAATTATAACAAAATGTAAAAAATATATGACTCTCAAAAAATTCCTTAAAACTATAGATATATTTTACAGATGATCTACTTAAATTTCATTACCCCGTTATATCTATTTCCAGTTAGTTGTAAAACGTGCAATTAAATGTTAATAAATAATATATTTTACATTTTATAAATAGATTAAGTTAGTTAATCTATGGAAGGGCCACGGTTAATAACGTATGTATTGATAAAAATAAAATATGTAATGTATAACAATAAATAAATTATATACATCATTTTATTAGTATAATTAAATATATAATAATTGTATTAGTTCAATTAATTATACGTATGTATATATAATGCATACAAATAATTATGTACGTATAAGCGTATTAGTATAAGGGATATAATACGCGAAGCGCCCGCCGCGCAGCTCACTGCGCGCACCTAATCCAAATCTCGAGGTGGTCACTGGCATACACGGTGACGATGGTCCGTATCGAGCAGCGTGATAGTTTACACTGCACACGACCCTGCCGGCACAGTGTACGGCGCTGCCGGCGGGCCCCGGCGCGCTCCTCATTCAAATCTCGAGGCGGTCACAGGCATACACGGTGACGATGGTCCGCATCGAGCAGCGTGATAGTTGACAGAGCGCACGCCACTGCCAGCACAGTGGACTGCGCTGCCGACGGGCTGCTGCGCGCGGACGGGGGTACAGTCGAGCGTGCGGATATCCAACACAGCGAGGGACGCTGTGACTCGATGTGACAGTGGATCCAGATGCCGTTCTATAAGGGCGGAAGACCGCGGGTTACTAGAACCGCCACCGCGCTACCAACGTGTAAGACTCTTTGTAGGGTGTAATGCTCTAATATCCCGGTTTAAAGAAGTTTCGGTATCCAACTCTGGGGCCGCCGATTGAGGTTAATCGATCTCCGATATACAGTCCCTGAGGCTTACGATAAAACGGCAAGGGCGGAGACCCCTCCCATGTGGGTATAGTAAGCCGTAACAGGTCTCTGTGCGGGTGGTAAGTGCCTAATGGGACGGCCAAACCTGCCTAAGGTGGAAAATTCCTTAAAATGTACAGTGATATATGTTGCTGCATGGCTTCAAACACTTCCTGATCGACGAACATTTAGCAAAAAATACGCAAATCTATCATCTGTTGATAGCTGCGATGCCTTGGAGAAAACTTGACGAAGTGCGATGATCGCAGAGCTGCCCTTGTACATCAGCAGACTCCAAGAATTAAGCGTGTGCGCTAGCGTGGTAGAACACACACGATGTATGTCGACCAAAGTCGAAATTTCAAGTATGCGCCGCCATGCCAGCGCGCATACGGAAAACAGCAACATTGATTTATGGTACAAAGACATGTGTCGCAGAAAAGACGGTGGCGGCGAAGACACGCCGCGACAGGTTCCCACCTGTCACTTCTTTTCGACGACTTTTATCGGGGTCACTTGAGCGATTGCCGCTCGCAGGCGGCTCCTCGCCGGGTGTTACATGGCCACTTTCCCCACTCTTCACAGTTAGAGTGAGAGAGAAAATCGCAGTCCTGACACTACTGTAGGGAATTACAAATATTACTTACGTCGACTGTAATTTACCATTCACTGATAAGAATTTTTACATCGGTCTTACAGTACTACTGTAGGGACTATACTAACTCAGAGCGGAATGGGAATAAGAGCGAAGAGCGGGGAGCAGAGCGCTTGATCGCACAGACAGACCCAAGTCGACTTTTACAGAGAGAACATCTCTTTTCATTAAATGTAATTTCTAACAAGTCAACTCGTGTTCCCGTCATTCTTCCTGTCTAGCCTTCAACCGCAGTCCCTCGAGAGTAGAGCCCGAGTATCCATGGGCGAGTGTCTGCTCTCAATCTCTACATTGGTGATCCCGACGTGATCTCGTCGACGAAGACTCGGAGAAAGTGAGCCGCATGGATCAGCAGTTAGAGTCTTAAGTGGAGCACTTCTCCTGTGTATGCATGCTGGCACGCCGGCGCACACAAAGAGGCTGCCACACCATTGTTATCATCCTCAGCAAGCGAGGATCAGCGAGAAAAAATTCAAATGCCCTCACTGCGGACCTTTTTCGTATGCGCGTAAGCACGCCAGCGCATAGCGAAAAAACGCCGCTTTTGCTGTCACTACGACGTGTGCATGCTGGTATGAGTTGTTTTCTGAAAAATCCAACGTAACTACACCGGCGCATCATCAGCTTGGAGAGTTTCTTGACGTAACGCACTTCAGAATTCTGCCAGCATTCTTCAGTTGCATCAGCATCAGGCTCCTTGGATCGGATTGCGTAAAACCATCATCACCGGCGCCTTCTCAACCGTAGCCATCGGCAGCGCAGCGGACGTCCCCGTCGAGGCAACGCTTCCAGATTCAGAATGGCAACCACGCAGCGAGTATCCTCTACAGCGTACCAGGTATCTGCGAGCGTTTAGCACAGCGAACGGAACGCATATTTCCTGCATTGCGGAATTTGTTATCACGCGCGGTGGCCATTTTAATTCCATCGCCTCGCAGCTTCGTGGAATTGCGCGCACTCATTGGTCTTTCCCCCTATTGCCCTCTCCACACGCATCAACCCCCTACCCCTCCTATTCCTTCATGGCCAAATCTTTCGCTCCTTCCTCCTCTGCATCTCATTCCTCTCCCACTCCTCCCCCTGTAACCTCTTTTCAGCATCTACAACATCCTCCCTCTAACCCTCCCTATCTTGTACACTCATTGCTAACCTCCTCCCTTCAATCTCTCTCGCCAATCTTGCTGCCAAAACTCTGCTTCATCCACCCCCAATCCCCAGCTCTCCATCTCCGCTCTTTCTACTTCTCCATACTATCTTCCGAACCCCCATAACCCTCCAGACCTCTCCCTTGCAGTTCCTGTGCCACACTCTCACAATTTCTCTCGACCTCAAAACTGCCTCCTGCACCTCTCTACCATCAAGCTCCTTCTCGACATTATATTCAAACCCATATTTCCTCTTTTCTATTCTAACGGCCTTTCTGAGGATGACTCTCTTATCATGTCCACTTTGCAGACCTTCTCTCCTTCACCTCCAACCATAGATCCAACTTCCAATAATCTCAAAAGCCTCCGCATTCTCCAGTGGAACTGCCGTTCCTTCTCCCTATGGAAAGGCTATTTTCAGCTCCTCTCCGATGAAAAAGGCGGTGGAGTAGCTATTTGTTTGCGCAATTCTATTCCTTTTTCTCTTGTAGATGTTTACAACTCTCCCTACAACCTGTAAAGCATTGCTATTTCTATTCAAACGCTCCAAGGCGACCTTCTTTTACTGCCTGCCTACCCCCCCTTCAGCTCTATCTTCTCTCCTCCATCTTGATAATCTTCTACATTCTACATCTCGTTTCAATTCTATCTTTTAGCGGGTGACTTCAACTGTCACCACCCATCGTGGGGCAATACGCATTACTGCCCTACAGGCGATTTTCTGTTTAACTTCTTCACCGATAACAACCTTTTTGTAGCCAACACTGGCGCAGTTACTCCCTTCAATAGCTCAACCCTGACATGTCCTCATGCATCGACCTCACGTTTGTTTCTCCCTACTTCTACTCTTTATGTTCTTGATCAATAAACGACTACAATTATCTGTCAGAGCACTTCCCTATTACTCTAGAATTAGGTATACCTACCGATTTCTGCTCTCGTATATCCCACCGTCCTCAATATCATAAAATCTCACTGAAAAAATGGGCAGACTTCTCCTCATCGCTTTCAAACTTTTCCTTTTCTAATATGCCAACCTCCGGTACTTGCCTTCCCTCGACCAACTCAGAATATAAATTTCTTACTCTTACCATTCTTGAAGCCGTCGGCAATTCCTGTCCCCCCGAGCCCTGCCCCCCTCTCGGGAGCCAAGCAGACCAAAACATGCGGAACCTCCATGGTGGGACAAGCAGTACAGGGAGGTCGAAGCTAATAGGAAAGCTGCTCGTCGTAACTTTAGGAGCAATCGTAATCTATACGACAAACTGCTGCAGGCAGAACATTGAAAGGGTTCCTTTATTTCAAATATTTAAATAAAAGACATATCATAAAGTTTGTGGATCAATTATAATTAAAATGTTAGGTGTCGAGAGAGAGGTCACTGTATTCGTCGTCGCACATACATTACTCGCAGCACGTCATATGTACATATATTTATAAATGTTATAGTATTAACGAAAATGACGATAAATTCGTCGTGTCAGATTCCCAGTCCGTCTATTCCTTTCTGGTGAGCGGCGCGCATACCGGGCGGCGTTAAAGCGTAGGGATGCGTTGAAGATGACGGGAAGACCTCAGCTCAATCGGCGTCTGCATATCCACGTCCTGATGATGTCGTCGCGTTCCCACTCAGTATATATTACAAATGTCTAAAGCACGCGGCGTATTAATCCTCCATACGCTTTCAATTACACGCGATTGTATATAATCGTACTCACCCCGATTGGGTAATTTGCTGCGCCTAGCTCTCGGTGACAACGTTACAAAGTCTTCTTCGTCGCTCACCTCGAAACGCAACACTGCAGAGTGTAACTGTGCGTTGCTCAATTTTCGGCGTCTGGCCACGACGCCGATCACAAGCGGTCTGCTTGTTCGCGAATTCTCGCTTGCTAAATTGCCCGGTTTTCGTCTTTCTCTTTCTCACCCCGTCTCAAAATATGTGCCCGCACTATTGGCTATTTACCTACACACATTATACACAATACCTCTCTTCTCTACTCAGCTTATAAGCGTCCGTTAGAACATTCTACCAAAGAAACTTTCCGCTGCGTCAAAAAACAATCCTTTAAGAACTTCTGCTCTTCTCTATCTCTTTTTACTAAACCTTCTTTATTCTGGAAAACTTTAAAACGCTTCGGTCACAGAAAACTCGATCCATCTAACGCCCTCGATAATACCTCCAGCATCCAAAAGCTAAAAGACTTTATCCCTACTCACTGCCCTCCCTCGTGTTTTTTCCAAACTTTCCTTCTCTATTTCACCCTGTTCTTATAGCCAATGAAGTCTTTTCCAAACCCTTCTCTTTCTCTGAACTTTTAATTTCCCTTAAAAAAATCTCTCGAAGTTAAAATCCGCCCCCGGTCTTGACAAAATTGCTAATAACTTAATTTTTCATTTGCCTGACAATATTTAATAATCTTTTGTCCGTCTTCAACAAAATTTTGTTCGATGGTCAATTTCCCGACTCTTGGAGGGATTTTCTAGTTCTTTTATCCCCAAAAGCAATACCGGCAATTCCGGCCTATATCCCCTTCTCAAATTTTTTGAAAGAATGGTCTATCGACGCCTCCCGTGGGGGATCGAATGTTTTCAACTTCTCTCTCCCTTTCAGTTCGGATTCCGGAAACGCAGGTCTTGCCTTAACAACCTTTCTATCCTCACTTCATCTATCTACTCTGGCTTTCTTATTAACGGCTATACAATCGTTCTCTTTCTGGATATCAAGGGTGCCTTTGATAACGGAGATCCTGATTTGTACAATCCTTCGCGATCTCGGCCTTCCGTGCAACCTTTGTAAATTCATGTATAATCTGACTTCCAACAGATCAGTCTTTTCCAAAATCTTTGGCAAAACTTTCGGGCCATTTTACTCCTTCTTAGACCTCCCATAAGGCTGCATTCTTAGTTCGCTTCTGTACACCATCTACACCCTTAAATAATCCGTAAATACATCCACGCGAAATGTAAATACCTTTTTTCCGATGACATGCTCTGCATGTTATTCCATTAACCTCCAGGAATACCTCAACATCATCGAATCTATAGCCTTCGCGATCTTTCGACCTACTTACTCTCCAAGGTCTCTAGGTAACCTCCGAAAAAACGAAACTTATAGTTTTTTTGAAAAAGCACTTTGACTCCTCTGATTTATCTATTTCACTTAAGGGAACCACTATTAAAGCCTCCTCTTCCGCGACATTCTTCGGCGTTCTATTCGACTACAAACTTTCTTGGACCCCTCACATCCGCCCTTTAAAAAAATCACCCAGCATGTCAACATAATTCGCTCGCTTGTCACCACTTGGTGGAGCAGTCACCCGCAATACCTCCTACAAATTGACAAAGCATTCGTCTTCGGCACCTTTGATTACGGCTCGATCTGCTGCCTGCCTCATATCTCTGATAATCCTACTCTTATCTTCATCGAATCTCTGTTCGACCTTCTAAATGGCCGTGACAAACTCAATCTCGTTAACCTTCCTATCCTGCGCGCTTTTGCCCACTTTAAGCGATATAATAATCGTCTGTTCTCCTCTCATGTTTTTGTCGAGGTACGAGGAGCAGTCGCCGTGCCACACGGACACACGCACACATACATCAGCCGAGCCGGGTAGGCTAGAGTATAAGAGCCAGCGACGACGACGA
>JAYJLV010097096.1:0-12429 GCA_036873485.1 Torymus texanus | reverse complement strand
CACTTGTTAGAAATAGCATGAGTTGACGCTCGCGCGCCGCACTGGGACATTTGACATGAAACGCCTCATATGTATATATGTATATATATATATACGTGATTCGTCGGAACGTTTAAGCACATCCATTAAGTGTGAGTGATGATGGGCTTAGAATTGAATGTGCACGTTGAATTTAATTGACGGGGGAAAGGAACTCCAGTGAAATGAACACTGTAATTAGTTCGTCGTGATTCTGTAATACAAGCTTAACAATAATACTGCTGCAAAGGAAAGTATACTCATTAAAACTCGGAGAAGATATTTTCAGTGAATTGTTTTCAAAGACGTTGCTTAAGATTTGTTTATGAAGCTCGAAAAGCAAAGTAACTGACGTTATAAGAGTTATTATTTTGCTTCTTTTTTTTTGTAATTGAAACAAGGTTTCGCGTAAGCTTAGCAACTAAAGAGAATATTACGATGGTAACTTTATACTTTAAATTTTTATTAAACTATTTTTTATTGGTATCTCATCACATTTTTATTGTTCAATGAAATACTGAGAAATGTGATTCCTTTTACTTTATCAATCTTAAAAGTTCTACTTTTAATTAATAATAATCTAAAATTACTTTGTATATGTACCGTCAGAATTTGAAAAAATACGAATATTCAAACCCTCAGTCGACATTTTTAATAAGGATTCTATAAAAAAAAATGACCCTCACAGCCAAATTCCACTTTCCACGAAAATTTCCCTGCTGAAAACATTTACCACGTAAAAATGAATTTTTAAAAAATCTGCTTAATAGAAGTGATCTCGCTTCAACATAATAAAATAAACCTGAACAAAATCAGCCAAACCAGTATATTACCATCCCCTTATAAAATCTCATAATCCCTTGGAAAGAACAAAGACAAAAAATTATCCTCGATCGCCTCTCCAACCGTAGCAGTTCTCTCATACACTATATACGAAAATCCTCTCTCTCTCTCTCTCTCTCTCTCTCTCTCTCTCTCTCTCTCTCTCTCTCTCTCTCTCTCTCTCAAGTACCGCTGACGTTTACAACGGGAAGCTAATGCGCATAATTACAGCCGCGCTAATCATCCGCCGCTATTCCATGTCGGCGATCAAGGAAGGTCCAATTATACTCTCTCCCCTCTCTCCTCCTTTTACCACCCAAGGAATTACGAATTAATTGAGCAATTCAATTCAGATTCATGAGATCCTCATCCTCCTCTTCCTCCTCCTTCTGTGGCTTCTCTCTCTCGTCGGCCGCCAAAAATTTATAGGCAATCCGAAGAGTAGCCAACCACCGTACGACGTCAGCAACGAGGCATCGATCAACGCTTGCACGCGCGTCGCGCACCGCCAGCGGAACGAATAATAACCCGCACAGGGTTTATTACCCTGTCCTCCGTCTCTCCCTACGTTCATAGCGTTATGGAGCTATCTCCCTAGGAGCGACTATGCAGCGTTTCTCAAATAGCGGAAGTCGTTGCATTTTGGAGAGAGAGAGAGAGTGGGGATGGTTTGCCTGAACAATGGAATCTGGAGGGAGAGAGAGAGAGAGGCTATGTCCGGCGTGATGCGCGGCTTAGGTTGAAAGTGGGGCCGCGCATCTGCATAATTCGCGTGATGCGAGAAGGGACGGGGATGACGGGAAGGGACGAAGGAAAAAATGGGGACACGGAGAAGATGAATTCTTATACGATGGAGAGAGGAAGAAGGGGGTGAAGGTTTTGTGTAAGAAAATCTGATTTGATTTTTAGTGAGATTTAGGTAACTTGAGATTTTCTTGAATACGTAGAAAATGTTTTTTGTTCGTCGTTGGGTTTTTGAAATTTTAATAACATGTAGATGAAGTGTAGAATAATATATCTAAAACAGACAAAAATTATTTTTTAGTTAAATAATTATAATTATTAACGTAAATTTCAAACATTTCAAATATCGTTTTAAATCCCGCTTTATACTATAGGCACGAATTCATATATATATATATATATATATATATATATATTTGTTCATGCATTTTGCGTCAGTTCATCATTTAATGCGATTATACGAAACAAAAGGAAAAGCTGCATTACAGGTAACGTGTAACGAGAAAAATGTTACCCTTTCAAGTGAAGCCGTTGGCTTTGGAAAATAAAATCTCTGATAAATGTCAGAGGAGCTTAGCTACATGCGTAGAGAGAGAGTCAGCCGCGCATGATCATGTGTATACACATCTATAGGGTGCACTCATGAGAAATCTCATATCTCGCGGCCATATAAAGCGGAGATAAAAATGCTGTCGCATTGTTCCAGACAAAGTAAATTAAGCCTCGTCGAGGCGTTTCTACCTCTCGTGTGTTTCGATCAACTGATGATAATGGACACATACGGTCATTCGGAAAGTCAATTACACCGAATTGAAATATTCACTCGTTTTCGCATTACATACAATTATCTCGAGTAATAATAATAGCCCGTTTTATAACTCCGGTACCTTTAGCAAGCGAGAAAAATCTAAAAGATATCGTCTGATAAAAATGTCGAGCTCACTGGATGAGTATAATTAACCACGCGGTGGTTCTAATGGCATAATTATTATACCCACGAGACCGAGATTTTATACTCTCGTGCGCTGTAACAATGAATGACGCGGTAAACTATTGTCCTCCGCGAAAACTATATATGAGCAAACCCAAAGGGGAGAGAAGAGAAGAAAAAAAAAATAATCGAAAGGAAATCCCATTAACTCGTCGGTGTATACGGAAATTCGTGTATATAAATGCGCGTACGAGATTTAATGAACCGAGCGTCTCTCCCATTGTGCAGCATGGCAGCTGCAAGCGTACTGCATGCATATAAATATATTTTATGATCAAAAGATATAGTCTGATATACTTAGCGTATTATTAACCCTGGGACATTCGTTTCTTAAACTCATTTATCGGAGCGAGCTTGATTTTGCTATTTATGCGTATGGTTAAGAAAAAAATTGGTAAACGACGGACGCTTTTCATTGTGGTGTATGATGAAAATTGTTTTTTTTTCTCTCTCTTTCTTTTTTACTTACGGTTAAATGTAAATGTTTTGAATGGAAATCAATCTTTTATTTACATTTTTATTTATTTTCCAACAGTGTATGATTTAACTTACCCGTTTGGTATAATATTTCTAAAGCTTTGTAATTTCCGCATGTGCTGAATCTGCTGTTATGTTGTGATTCCAAATATTTTTCCCCAAACATGCTTTTATACACGCAGAGTCATGTTATTAACTTATTACATATTCGCCAAAATTGAACAAAGACCTGGTAAAATGAATTTTTCTCATGTTTGTAAAGCGAATGATATAATAAAGAAAACAAGGTATTGAATGAAATAATTACTTTTTCTTCGTAAACATATTTTAATTCCATTTTCCTACGACATATACTTTTAATTACCGCACTCCAGTTATCCCATTTCTCTGTTTTCGCATCAAGATTTCGATCACGGTTTTCGGACGAAAAAATTAATCTTACCCTTCAGGAAAATAGCAAACGGCAAATCTCATTTTCGCGCGGACGTCGGGGCGATGACGCGATCCCTAAATCAAAAAGATTTAATAAAGCATTCAGCTCGGCGAAAAAGAAACGATTAAAATGCATTGAAATCGGCTATATGCCCCATTGCGCATTCTCCCACTCTCTTCTCTCTCTCTTTCGCCTATGCCGTACAGTACTACACTACCTCCAGGGCAAAGTAGTCTATTTCGAGGGAAAAGACATTAGCGGAGCTATCAGAGCGAGAGAGGGAGAGAGAGAGAAAGACGGACGAGGGGTAGAGAGAGAGAGAGAAAGAGAAAACGAAGGAAAGGCGGCCGTGCGGGATTCATCGCACGTAAACGTCGTTACTTTTGCCGATATTAACGAGGGAGAATCTCTCCCCTCCCCGTTCTTCAGCCCCAGTCCGACCTCGAAAGACAGACTCGCGCGCAGGACCGGAAGTGCAGCTTCGCGATAAGAATAAAGAAGCAAAGGCGTTTTTTCGAGGAGTTGCTGCTACTGCTGCCCCCGCGCTCGAGATTAAATTCGGCACGTGTGTCTGTCTCTCTCTCTTTCTCTCGAGGTTGGCTCTCTTTATCTCTCTCTCTCTCTCTCTCTCTCTCTCTCTCTCTCTCTCTCTCTCTCTCTCTCTCTCTCTCTCTCTCTCTCTCTCTAACTCAGCGTGTGGCCACCGTGTTCTGCAGTTCTTTTTTTGAGGGGAGAGCGACTCGAGCTTTGTTAAAAATTAATCTGGAAATCTTGCGGCAGAGGTACGTCGAGTCACGTGCTCTGGGCACGCGAATTCAGTTAGCCCTTTTAAATTGAAAAATTTTTACACTCGAGAGGGAGGAGTTTCACGCCGACGCGTCTGCTGAGATTGTTTCACAGTTATATGAAACCGTTGTTTTATGGGAAAACTTGTCCAAGTTGCACGGCTATTTTAGATTTGTTGGACAAATGTAGTTTGTGATTTTTCGAATGAAGTTGGCCTGGAAAATTATAACTCTTACGAGATTGAATCTAAAGATAACTGGTCATCAAGTAGTACTGCTCTGGATATAGTCAGACGTCGTAGTTCTTTTTAAGGCTGTTTTAATTAATGCAAAGTTAAAATTGAGTGATTAGTAGAATGTTTTAATTAGCGTGATGTGAGCGTTAAACGTATTCGTGTTCATGAATTATAAAAGAATGTGTAAATAAATTAAGTATTTATAATGCAAGTATAAACTAATTTAATCATAAGTATTAAATCTGAAATTACCTTGTAATTGAAAGAAACTTGAATTTTTAAGAAAAGATATAACAATAAAGTTGTAATTTAAGACTGAATAAATCTTTAAATTTTTATTCTCATTCAAATGACTATTGTATAGGACATGGAGCTGCTCTTATATTATCAATGAATTCTAACGTATTAAAGAAAATGTAGAATGCTAGAGAAAAGAGAAAACCACTCGTGCGAGCATAGCATATGTAATAAACGTTCTAATTTATTAAAGTCGTCTTATTAAAATCTGTAATACAAAGATAAAAATGGAATTAAACGTCGCAGAAAACTCGTATGAAGTTTTTTTATCATATATAACTTGAATTAGAGCATGTATATTGGAAAAAATTATAAATACGCAGCGCAACAAAAAGTCTGAATAAAATAAAATTAGACCAAATGTAATTACATCGTATGTTCTTGCATAAATTTAAAATAAATTAATGATCAGCATCGTTATATATCTCGGAGCAGTACATAAAAAGTGGTAATTAAATCGCGCTCACTCCTCGCTCAGTCGAAAAATTAATCTTATTAGCTGTTGCGAAAAGCCGGCAAAGAGTAACAGATCGCTTACAATTAATCCAATACCATTGAAATATTATACATACAAGGCTCTACAGCTAACCTAATTTCCGACTTTAAGCGATATTTCGAAATGAAAATTTATATCCACGCGCCCATGCTTTACCTTTTACCACGCTGTATAGCTACATACCCCTTGCAGCGTCCATAAACTTTTCCGCTCCCCCGCCGACCTTATTAAATTACATCACATGCTTATTTCCCAAGTCGACTCGTTACTTTCGATCCTATCTCCCTGACATTTTTCGACGTCGTTGAAGTTTCTCGTACTGTAAATAAATAAACTAACGTGCTATGGGCTTCGTATATATGTATATACATATACAGGATGCACAAAGTGATGTAAAAAGAAAAGAAAAGAAAAAAAAAACAGATGGTGGACTGGGCTATAGAGGAGTAGCGCAATTTTCTAAAATTCAGATACGGAGAATATAGCGGGTAAAGCTGCACACGCGCGCTCGTATGCGTTTCCATTTTACTTCGAGCGCGAGATAAATCACCGGTGTAGAAGAAGGATAGAGCGCGAGCCACCGAGTAATTTCTCATTATTTCATTACGAGCGTAAAATCGCAAAAGTACGAGAAAACGTTCGTTCGTTCGTTCGTTCACTCGCTCGTTCGTTCTGCAATTCAGTGGAAAAGCGCGCGAGAGTAAAAAAGCTGGAGTAGTGCACGCGTCGAATATCGCGAAAGCGAGAGAGAGAGAGAGAGGAGGAAGGCAAAGTGGTTCGGCTAGAAAAAGAGCATGAGAAAAATACATTTCCCTTCGTGTATATATATATATATATATATATATATATATATATATACACACACACATACTTAGGAGCGAGAGAGAGAGAGAGAGAGAGAAAGAGAGAGAGAGAATGAGAGAGGGGGGGAAGGAAACCTTGCGGTAAAGTAAATGGATTATCAGCATCGCGATTCGATCTGTTCGCTCTTCGCGTTATTTTCTTTCTTTCGTTTTTCCTCAACACTTTGCTCGGTACGCCGTAAAGTTACCAATACGTATATACGCGGTCGCACAGCCATCGGTCGAGTAGTCTGTCTCGCCTTTTATACGTAAGTGGTGTTAGGAAAAAGAGAACACAGGATTGCTGCGTGAGACGGTGACGATGGGAGGAAAACTTGTCCTCGTTTAAGTGCGTCTTCGGCACGGTTACGCGAGCTATGGGATTTTCCAATTGAACTGTATTGTTTGTGAAATTTTATACAGTTTTTTCAGGGTAGGAGGGTGAAACTGAATATGGCATTGTTTTTTCTTATGGTATTTTTGAATTTAGCGGTTTTGTTTTTTTTTCAAGTTTTTTTTTCGTTATTTTAACGAAATAGAAGAATTTCAATGTTATGATATATTGCTAGATGTGACCAATTTTCTTTATTTTGAAAAATGAAATTACAAATTGAATGGTCGAATAAATTTGTCATACGGTTAAGATAAAATATTATAGCCTAACCAAAATAACTTTATTCATCATACTTTTAAAGGCAATAGATTAAATATATATTTTCATTTTGAATTTATATTTATGAATTCCAATAGATTAAATGAATAACTGGATTTACAAATATTTGAACTTTTATGCAAACGATTGCGTGACAAAAATTAAGGACTATTGATTCATCGAAACTTTTAAATGAAAACTAATCTTTTACAGCACGTTATCAAATAAGTCAGAAAGGAATATTGGTTTTTAGATAAACAAATGTTTGTTCAAATTAATTGTATCTATACATTTTTATTCAATCAATCAATAGAACAAATTCATTTTAGGATCAAAAGCGACGCAATAGTCAGTTACCATATATATTTCTCTAATATTTTGAATTTCGAAACGCCGATGTAATAAAATAACTTAATAATATTATTTTAGATATTGATCTATGCTCTACTTTTTATTCTATAAACCCGACGTATTTTACCAAAACTTTCATATATTGATACCCATCACATACCGTATTCCCAATATTTCTCCAACGATAAAAAAATTCATCAGGCGAATTGTCCATCAGTCAATTAATGCTGACGACCAAACAATCAATTAAATGAAATGAAATCAGGTAAACAACGCCAATACCGTCGCAGTCCCGGGAATTTCTAACTTTCTCACTGGCAGTCAGACACAGGCAACGGACTCGTTGTATCCAAAGATGATACACACAGAGAAAACGAGACAGAGAGATGATTCGACGCGGACGCACAGCAAACTAAATTCGAGGGAGAGCAGCGTACAAGCTTCGTCTGCTCTCTCTCTCTCTCTCTCACTCTTCTAGCGATATTCCAATGCAATTCCAGGGTAACTTTGACCCTCGGGCGAGGTCCATTTTCGACGTCATCCTCTCTTTCCCTCTCTCTCTCGCTCTCCTATCCTGCACCAGAAACAGAACGAGAGACGACATTCCCCGCGAGCGCATACGTCAAGAGAGCGAGAGAAACTCCCCGAGCGGGGCAAGTTTCGCAAGGAATTCGCAGGAGCAAGAGACAACAATAAACTCCTGAGCAAAGGATTAACGATCGAGTCGACGCTGTGCCTAGAACGCGTACGACGACGGCCGTTCCGCCTGTCATGTGCGAGCAGAGAGCGCGACGGTAGCTATTGTTGTTTATAGCGATGCACTGGACGCTAATGTTAAGTAATGGCCTCGTCTAAGCGTGCGCGAGCGCGCGAGTAGAAAAAAAAAGTAGAAGTACGAGGAGAGACGAGGATTGTTAGGTCCCATGAGGTGGTAATGCCATGCGACCGAGTTGCGGACGCTCGCCGTGGGTAAAGGGAAGTTCGAGGATTGGGTTGCGAATGGTTGCTTGCGTACCGCGCACGCGAGAGAGATGCAAGGGGAATGGTTAATGTTTGAGATCGTTGTTAGTGATGTTTGTGTTATCATTCGACTAACTTTGTAATTAATTTTGAAAAATTTTCATTTGTTCGTTGTACTGTTTTGGGATAATTTGGTTGATTTAATATACTATTGTGGTAATTGATTGTTCTAATAATCAAATGGAAATAATAATAATTTTGATATTTCCTGGCTGAAAATTTGTTGGGTATAAATTTTAAAAAAATTATATAGTTTCATGGGTTTACTAGTGGTTTTACTGAAAAAAAATATATAAACTGATAGTTTAAAATGTTAGGAAACAATCTTTTAACGAAAACAAACAGATAGAAGAAATTAAAAAAGAAATTGTGAGAAATTGTTCGTAAGAGAAACTTAAAGCTTCGTTCTCTACTTTATCCTCACCAATAGCTACGGGGAAACTAGATTTTTTCAAGAGTTGAAGTTCCCATTTGAACTTACTTTTTGTTGAAATAGTCATAGATGTAATTTTTATTACAATTAATTAAGAAAAGTTGAAGTAACGCCTGATAAAAAATAAATAAAATATGTTGTTATAAACTAATTAATTCTAATAATTATAAATGACCACGGTAATTTGAAATTTTCTCAGTTCGTTAACAATACCGTTAACAGTAAGTCCAACAAACATAAATATTTAAAAGCGAGTAACATAAACCAGATATATTCAAAATAACACAATGGGCTACGTGTATTTTCTTAATTAATAATCTAAACTTATAACGTACAAAATTCATGAAATTTACAATTCATGATATGCATGTTTAATTTAGGAAAACATTTACAGTGTTAATTAGGCCGTTATTAAATTTAGTAAACAATGTGTTAATAATATACCATTTGACCGACATGTGAGCATAGAAACAAAGAAGATATATTATATTCACATCTCGTGGTTATGAATAATGGAAGACTTTGTAATTCAAACTCGCAATACGAAAAGCTAATATTCTAAAATTCGGTATTTGTTTTACTTTAAAACTACCTCTTTTCCGTACTATATACATATGTAAAGAATCAATAAATTTGACAATATTTATTTTTGCAATCTACTATACATATTTATTTAGCAACCAACAAAGCTGATTTCATGTTAAAAAAGGGTTAACTGCAAAAAAGCCAGTCTCGAAAAATTTATCTCACATCGCACGTTGAAACAGTCAAATCAACCTTTCCCACAAAGCCTATACCCTATCTTCGCAATATTCCGATACTCGACACTCTATCCGGTAATAACAGCTGGAGCGAAAGTATCTTGTAACAGAAATTCATTCGAACTCACGCGAAAGTATAAAAAGGTGCGTGTCGAGCAGTCGCTGACCAAAGCTGTTACCTCTCGAGTACCGTCGTCGCCCCTCGTCGCGCCGGGGTTCACTCCGATCAAGAAAGTTTGCTGCCGCGAAATAAGACGCTCGGGTTCATGGAAGTATCAAGGACCACCGTTGTGAAATAGAAAAAAAAACCGCTTGAGGATAAAAGCGAGGTGCTTAAACAATTCGTGTGCAAGTCCATTTTTTTGTTCGCTTAATTGAAATAGGGCCAATGAAATTTATAAAAACAATAAATACTCTGATTAATCTTAAACGACCGTAAGTTATAGAACTTCATATATAAAAACATCGATTTTCATTGATTTTCGGGCGAATCTCACGTGAAACTAACATTATTAAAATAAACAATAATAAATCAATTTGTTCACACGTATTTTCCCATCCGCTCATCCCGTCATCGTTTTACCTGCTTTTGCTAAATTGATTTTCCACTGGATGCGCACACGTGCGAGTATTATATCGCAGTTTGTAGAGAGAGAAAGAGAGAGGCAACGACGGTAGCAGCCTTTTTCGCCGTGATATTGAAAGCTATAGATAATAGAGATTGCTAAACATTATTATAACGGGAGAAAAAGGAGAGGAGTAGAGGCGAGAGATAGAGAGAGGGAGGAAACGAGAGGAGGTGAAGGTAAACGAGCGGTGGAGCGAAGGTGCGCCGGATCGATCCTTTTTTGTAAGGGAGAAGAAGTGGAGCCCATTAAAAGGCAAAATCCTCGATGCTTTTGTACCGAGGTGTACGTGCTTTCGTGTATGTGTATATTTACGTTAAACACGTAAATAATGGATTCACTTTCAATGTTGATAACGGGGAAAAATGATTGATGCTTTGAAGCACTACTAGCGTTCTTTAAAAATGCATATTTTTCGATTTATATTTATATTTCGTTTTCGTGGATAATGCAAGCACGTGACCTTGTTAGACTAGATCAACATATTATTATTATAAGAATTTTTAGATTGTTGGAATAGTTATTGTCTACATCAAATAGTTTTTTTTTATAAAATAGAAACTATTTTAATGACAGCATAGTAAATAAATTGTTTTGTCTGACTGTTCTAATGCTTCTACTACTGTGGTGTATTTTCAAAGCTTATAACATTTTTATTTGACGTTTCAAAAACTATATTTTTCGAGTTGTCTAGATTTCAATAGAATCTAGAAAAAGTCTCTAACCGTTTAATTAATACCTCTTACAATACAACCCATAAGATAGTGTCCAACTGAATGCACCCTATTTCAATAATTTATTTTACGATGTCCCCAAAAACAACATTAACAGCTCATCAAATAACAATGATAATGAGATTCCCAACTGATAACTTTCCAAACCTGTACGTTTCGAGTAACATTTACCTCCCAGCTAACATCCCGTACCCATCATCCACCATTCGCAGTGGCCCTCTAACCAGGTCATCCCGGATTCCCTCTATAGAACGTACATATGTATATATATATATATATATATATTGTATACAACGAAATGAATACTAGCCTACGACTAACGTTCTCTTTCTCTGTCTTCTCTCTCTGTTGCAGCAGCGAAGCTCGAACAACCAGCAACTGCGACTACAGGCGGTCAATCTGAATTCTACGGGTCACTACGCTTGCGAGGTGAACATCGACGGGCCACCGTTCAAGACCGTGAGAGGCAAAGCCTACATGGAGGTCATTGGTGAGTATATATATACAAGAGGAAGAGAGATAGATGGAGATAGAAACCATTGGCCCCGCGTTGGCCTTTTCTATACCGCATGCTGCGTCCATCACGTTAATTAGATTCCCCCGCGGACGTATAGCACCAGCAGTACTCGCCGTGTAGAGGTGATTAAGCGCGATTGCAGCAACCGCGTGGCATTCGGTGATCGGGACCTTCGCTGCTCTGTCGAGAGAACGGATGCTGATGGTGTGGGTGTACACGTGGCTAATTAAAGGCGCCAAGAGAGAGAGAGAGAGAGAAAGAGAGAGAGAGAGAGAGAGAGATAGAGTGAGAGACAGAGAGGGGGAGAGAATATGCGATGTGAATTGGAGATTGTGTCTGGAGTTGTGGATAATGTTTTATTTCGTAAACAGAAGCTCTCTAAGGAATGCCTATGTCAGAAACGTTTGTTCGGTTAAGTTAATTTGGTCGTAGAAGCTTGAAGAATGCGTTCTGTGATCAGATGTTTCTTAGAGCGAGTTTCTCTTAATCAACTGCTTTGGGTATACTCATTGCTAATTGTAATGCTATTAAGTGTATGAATAATTAAGCGACGGTTAGTTTTCCTTCTATACACGGAGAAAAATAATGTAGTCAAATTTACCATGGCTGATTGTAAATATGGGAGAGACACAAAATATCAACAAAAAATGCCATAGTTTGTGGTAAATTTTATGATTAATTTGTGACAGTTTTGACCATAAATTATTACAATGTTATGTATAATTTAAGTATATTTCATTTTTACAATCGGATATGACAATTTTCACCACAATATTTTTCTTCAGTCAGTATTTCTTGTGAATCACTTTCATTTGCAATTTTCTATAGATAAACCCTGGTAGAAATGGTAACCATCCGTTTGCCATTCATTCACCAAATCGCATAGGTTTGGCCAACCGTTTAACCAATGGTTGGTAATGAATACCACTTATTTCGTCACGGAATTATGCTTGCCGTTGGTCAACGAATGGTTAATATTAAAAATCACAAAAAAGATAGTTTACAAAATTTATAATTAAAATTAAAACAGTACTTTATACTTAATGCAAGTATATCCAAGTCCGTAAACTTGTATTTTAAATTGAAGTTAATTTATACATGTAAGCATGTGATTGTACGGCGAAAATAAGGGCATGTACAAGCGGTTTGATTCGTCTATATTAGAGACTTAAACATCTAAAAATTTCTTTTACG
>JAYJLV010097085.1:0-12432 GCA_036873485.1 Torymus texanus | reverse complement strand
AAAAAACGGTTGTTTCTTCGTTTTTTTTTCTTCTCTCGACTGTCATTTTGTTATTTATTGATAAAAATCAATATCCGCAGTTCATTATGTAATTACTGTCACACTGCAACTTTCACTTTAATTTCTTTTTTCTTATACTTTTTAAAATTTTTCTTATACTTTTAGACTTTTTTTATCAAACCTCTTAACTTTTACAACAATATATTTCTTATTATTATTGAAAAAAATTCATAAAAATAGGAATTTTTTTGAACGGTCTAGGTGGGTTGTACCCTTAAGTATTATAATAATTGATGATTTTTTAATGCTTTTTGCATTGTGACAAATAGAATTCTGCCCATTACGAAGGTAGAATACCGCCCGTCGTGAACAGGTTCTTTATTTATTGAATGGAGGCATGCTCGTTACTGAAGAAAAATAGAATTACCTTTATTGTAATACCTAATATGAAGAAACATATATTAGAGGAACATATAACTTGAAAAATCCGCTAGCGAGAATCGAACTCAGAACCTTTAGATTTCGAAGCCGAGTTCTTAACCACTCGACTACTAAAGCTTTTAATCATCAATGTTAAAAAAGGAATATATTTTATGCTTAATCGTTCTCTTTACGAAGCGTACAAACATCCTACATCAAAACTAAAGTAATTAAAGTATCAACACGATTTATCCAATTATCTTATCTATTTATCTTTTTATCTCATTTTTTATTTTTATGACCTTTTTTTTATCTTAATATTATCTTGTTATCTGAAAATTATCTATAAATATTCGATTTCGAAGAGGAAAATCCTCTTGTGATAATCTACAACCTTTTTATATAGAAATATTTTTATATTGAAACAACATATTTTAGCGAAATATATTTTGTAAACACTTCTGGACATCGTCGGAGAACTTCACAAACCATTGCTGTAATCTTCAGAGAGGTAAGTTTCATATATTTTATCTATCATAATATTTCATGTAATTTATATTAAATTTCATTTTTCATTGTTTTTGCTACATACAAGCTGCAGTTTTCATGAAAAAGTACTTGCAAAAATTTTCTAGAAAAGTACATTAAATTTTGTGTATTTTTATTATTTGTTATTAGTAGTGAACTTTTGTACGACTCACATAAATTTTTAAAAATTTTATTAATGATGATATAATTAATCCCATTTCATAGTACACGAAAAGGAATCTCATCCATGAAAACTACTTACCTTCATTCGTCATAAAATTAATTATTAATTTAAAATCTTTTTCATTTATTTTATTGTATAGAAACTTGTATATTCATAAAAAAGTACATAAAAATTAATATATTGTACATAATTTCATTATACATTCACACTCTTATTGCAAAATTAAATTTTTGTGTACATGTATATGAAATTTTGAGTGCGTTCATATTAATTTATAGTAATGCATTGAAATTTTTACAATATATATAATTTTTTGGTAAAATTGATTTATTACGTATTTCATATACGACAAACTTAAATTTAATGCGCACAAATTTTTTTATTTTCAAGGCAAAGCGTATATGTTTAATTAAAATTAAAATTTTCTCTAAATATGATTTTGGACGATAGGCCCTTCATGTTTACCAAATGGAATACTGAAAGAAATGTTATTGACTTCTAGATAATAATAGAATTTTTAGCTGTAGAATAGTGAAAATATCTTTTTAAAAAATTTTTATTTATTAATTATCACAAACATACACAAAACTTAGCTGGAAAACTCTGCAATTGAGTGTATTAATGGAAACGCAACATAATTTTCCAGGAACGGTATTCTACATACTTTAGCTAAAATCATACTGCATGGATACTTTTCTAAATTATTCGATGGTTTGATAATTTGAATCTTTAAACGATTAGAATTCAATGGTGAAGTGTAGAAGCTTTGAATGATTATGTAACGGTATCCTACGACATATAATTTGTTATCGCTGATCGTAAAATAGTGGCTTGATAAATATACCCCGTTTTCAAGGATAACATTATTATTTTTGTCATCTTTGCATTTTATACTTATTGTATTTTTCTTCAACTCATAAAATCTCATAATCCCGAAAGGATGAAGTAATACGCAATTTCCATCATTTATAAAATTACCATCTTTTTCATCTGAGTAGTATTCTTTTGCACTACGGATTTCAGCTAATCTTTTTCCTATTTGTTGAAGGGGTTTATCACCTTTTCGTACTAATTCCTTAATCTTTCTTATATGGTTTTCGTATTTGAAGGCACTAAAATTATCCAGTGACCCAAAATTTCGAACATCATCAACAAGATGATGAAGATTGTGAATGTTAAAACTGACATTATCTTTTCCGTACAGATTTTCATATCC
Organism: Torymus texanus; assembly: GCA_036873485.1. Taxonomy (NCBI): domain Eukaryota; kingdom Metazoa; phylum Arthropoda; class Insecta; order Hymenoptera; family Torymidae; genus Torymus; species Torymus texanus. The sequence goes on along the minus strand of JAYJLV010097085.1, from coordinate 10,084 downwards.
TATTATAAATCTTTTCAATAATACATCTGCATAATTCAAGTAATCATCTAGTTTAACTAACACAGAATTGACTAAAATACTAATTGCGACATGTAAATGTAAGAAATTTAAGTATACTTCTTCATTTAAAATATTTTTCAAAACAACAGGGCCAGAATATAATAAAAATTGGCGAAATTCGTGAGCTTTCCATATACGCCTTACGTTTTGGAATTTCCTTGGTGCTCTGCTAAAATCAAATGGCATAAAATGTTTTAAATGAACTAATCTATCAGATATCTGTTTCCTTTCATATTCAGATAATCTAACATTTATAGGGCCTTTCAACCATAATTCCATCAGTTTCAACATTACACCTAAACATACCAGATGCATATAATCAAGTGGAACGTTCGTAACACATCCGAAACTCGGAATATCACTTAAAATCGACCGTTCGTCATGTTGATAATCCATATTATAAGCATCATTTCTAAATAATTCATCTGTGCGTAAGGCCTTACTTTCACCAGGAAAACAAACTTTTCTGTTAGTGTACTCTCCTTCAATTATACACTTTGTACAACTGTAGTATCCTGTGTGATACTTAACGTTCAGAACATAAGCTTTTGCAGGAGTATCGCATACAAGAGCATGCAATTTGACATTATAGTGTTTGTTTTCATGTACGATGCCGTTACTTATAAGGTTGGTGATTTCTTCTACAAACATTTGCAAAAGAATATTAGACTTTGATGGTTTGTCCTCACCGTGATAAATTCCAATTACTTCTACTTCCTTTATATTATATTCCGAACATGAAATGATCCACAAACCTTTTTCGGACGATTTAGCTAACGGAGCACCATCAATACTTACAATAAGTTTTATACAATCCAGATCAATTTTTTTTTGCAAACAATATGTAATAAACGTCGATATTGCAGTTGTAACTCCATAATGAAAATAGTGTCCTTGTTCCATTTCATAAACTTTAACATTTCTTGGGGTTTTTAAGAATATTCGAGCATCCTTCGGAAACGGAGCATTAGTGTTCTTCCTTAATTCCAGTAACATTTCATTAATCATCATGTGAGGAACTGTATGAATATACTTGATGCAAATTTTTCTCATATTGTCAACAAATAATAAATTCTTTTTTTCTTCATCAGAGGAAAGTTGTATTTTCGAATCTTCAGAATCAGAAACATCGCTTTCACTATCACTCTGTGTGTTGATATCCTCGAGTTCTTGTAATAATGTCCATAAATCCATGGAATTATCTTCATTTGGCTCTTCATTACCTTCCCCGTCCATGACAATATCACTAGGATATTGCTGATTGTAGTTGTCGCTCTGTATTTCCATTCCAGTTGTTTTTTGATCTTCATTTTCAGTAAGATTATTTTCACGTACGATGCATTCATTATGCTTTGAAGGATTACCATCTTTACAAGAATTTAAATATTGTGTAAATTCTTCACGTACTTTTCCAAAGACTTGCTTCAGAGAATTATCATTTTTACAAGAATTCAAATATTGAAGAAATTCTTCACGTACTTCTCCAAAGACCAAAGCTTTCTTTGATGCAACCAAACGACGAACGTGTCTTTCCGAGTAAAAATATTTTTTTGAACTCATTATGAATCCTAGCACAGTTTTCAATAATTATCTGAAAAAAAAAAAAATAATTAAATTAATTCGAAAAGCGAACCCGAAACAAAAAAAATGAAGATTTTAAAAGTAGAAGCATTACGCAAAACTTTTCAAATAAAGAAACGGATATCTTCGTTTTAATAATGTTACGTACGGTTTGAACTTTTCGTTGGATTATTTATTGCTTATTTTGAGTCTAAATACTTAAATTTACTAGATCGGGGTGAACTTCTGTTGTGAATATAGGTATAAGGCACAAATGTATGTCTTCCATATGTGCAACACGCCATTTACCTGCACGCTCTCTAATGAATGCTGTTGCAGACAGCTTGCGTTGGCCGGCTTGTCGCACGGTGGGGCCAAACGGCAAAAAAAATGCTCAAAAGTCGTGTTTTAAGCATATTTGGCCTAAAACAAATTGCTGTTGGCTGCTTTTTACGTATTGAGCACGACATTTGAGCATTTTTTTGCCGTTCGGCTCCACCGTGCTGCGGCCAGCGGGACTCACCGATTCACTACGTCTTATGTGGCTCTGTTCACGTCAGATGTGCATTACTGTGTTGTACACGTATTTCTATCACGGAGAGAGAAATCAAGTAATTATTACGTGAAAGTATCTTACCTAAAAAGCGCATACATATTTCAAGTAATTATCTCATATAAATCACGGAACTATCCGAAGAGTCAATGCCTTTTTTTAGGTAAAAGACTCACCTGTTAATATCATGTCTGTTAAGTTGTTATGACTTGGCTTCATCCACTGAATACTCACATATCCACCCGAATTATATGCCGTTATCGATCACCTTAAATTCACTTACGACCCGCCGGATTTTTACGTAGCGTTCAAGTAATCATGCCGTGGCCCACAGCCATCGATGGTTCAATCGTTGTCGCACGCATGATGAGGGAAGGGAAGAGTAAACTATACACGAAATAATTATATCTGGCATTCTTAAGTATTATTGCGTTAAATATTATACAAGACATGATTTATTATTATTATTTTATTTTAAATTAATTTCAGAAAATTACAACCAAAACTCACGAAATCCAAACGCCAAACCTTTACTCAAGCCCGAAGGGGTGAAAGATAAACATAAACAACTTTATGGTGTACTGCTGCTATAGCCGTGGTAACTCAGGCGATTAAGGCGCTTCGTTATTTTTCACCCAAACCTTTGGAACCGTGTTCGATCCACTCTCGTAAATTTTTTTTTTCTACGACTTATATAAAATTTTTTTACCTTTGTTATAGTTAACGTATATTTTATTTAAATTTATTGTTATGGATTTATATTGATATGTTTTTATTTAACTGTTTATTCTACTTTCCTAAAGAATCACCAGATTTATGAAGGCACGTAAAAGTATAAGCTTGTCGTTTTGGAAAATAAACACTTTTTCGTTGTACGTTCGAGACATGCAGAGGGGCAATGAAAAATAAATTATTATTTAAAAAATGTTTAAAACCGAAATAGCCTGTGGATGCGCGGTCTACGTTGTATACGTGCGAGGCACGCAGGCAGGTAGTGTAATATAAAAAATTATTTAAATAATGTTTAAACCCCAAATAGCCTAAGGATGCGAGTTTCACGTTACAGGTGCAAGGCACTCAGGTGGGCAATAAAAAATAAATTATTATTTATAAAGTTTTTAAACCTCAAATTGCCCGGAGATGCGAGTTTAACTTTAAAGGTAAGAGGCACGCAGACGGGCAAAAAAAATAAATTGTTATTTAAAATGTGTTTAAACCTCAAATAGCCTGTGGATGCAAGGCACGCAGACGGGCAGTAAGAAATTAAAAATTATTCTAAAAGTGGTTAAACCCCAAATAGCCTAGGCATGCGCGATCCACTTTATACGTACGTGGCACGCAGACAGGTAGTATAAGATAAAAAATTATTTAAATAATGTTTAAACCCCAAATAGTCTGAGAATGCGAGTTTTTTTGCGTGTCAGCGTGAAGTTATTTTGAGTTATTAAATCTTTCAAATAATATTTTACTTTTTTAACCCGACGATGTGCCTCTTACTTATTCTACATGAAACGTGCATCCGAAGCGATTCGAGGTTTGAATAATTTTTTTTTACTGTTTATTGGTTGTCTGTGTGCCTCGGACCTTCAACGTGAATTTGCACATCCCCGGGCTATTTGGGGTTTAAACATTTTTCAAATGACATTTTATTCTCTGATGCCCTTCTACGTGCCTTACTTGCACGTACAACGTGGGCCGCTCATCCCCAGGCTATGTAGGGTTTAAACATTATTTAAATAATGTTTGAAGTGATAACTTCTTATGGGACGCTGAGTCGTAAACATATCGCTACTTGGGCTCTCCTTCGGTCAAATTTTCAGACCAAAAATTCAGTCGTCTATCCCCATTCCAGCGTCTCATCAGTAGCGCAGCGGTGGAGCTAACCGAAATATGACAAGAGCCAATCAAGACGCGCGCTATACTTCTTGTCTCATTCCCTCTTTCCTCCTCTCTCTCACATACATAGCGATTAGCGATATAGCGAGATGTCGAGAGAGAGAGAGAGAGAGAGAGACTCTTGCTCTATTGTTGCGTGGTCGATGCAAGTTCAAACTCGCACACTTACGAACGAAATGTTATGTGTAATATATATGATGCTATATTATATTACATTGGTAGCTCATACTAAGCAGATACCTATTGCCCGATACATATACATATTCGACATACGGCGTGGTTTGCCGGCCACTGTGAAAAACGCATGCCCGATTGACTTATACGACAAATCAACGCGCGCGCGTAAATCAAAAACAAATCTTCATGCGTATTGCCCATTCCTTCTCCATCAAAATCTATCTCCGTTTTAAAGGCAGTATGTTTTAACTGATTATATAATACATAAAAAGTAACGCCAATTATGAAAACTATTTTTATTTATTATAATATTTATATAATTTATATAAACTTTCATTTTTCATTGACTTTGTTACACACAAGCCACAATTTTCATGAAAAAATAGATTAAAATTAATACTTTGTACGTAATTTATTATACAAATTTTATTATAAAATTAAATTTTTGTGCACAAACGGCAAGTTTTGAATATGTTGTTATTAAATTTTATAGCACAAGTTCAATTGTAAAATTCAAAATTTATAATTTTTTTGATATAATTGCATAACTAGCTATTTTATATACAATAAAATCTAAATTCAATCCATAAATTTTTTATAAAAATATATTAAATTTTAAGAATTTTTATTATTTGCTATCAATAGTGAATTTTTATGCAACATTCAGAAATTTTCAGAAATTTTCAGAAATTTTTATAATGATATTCTTTATTATTATTAATAATAATAATAATGATGATATCCCGTTACATGATCCATGAAAATTAATGTCAACCATGAAAACTATTTACTTTCATCTCTCATGAAATTTATGTAAGGGGAAAAATTTTTGGGATTTTAGCGGTTTTTCTCTTGATTACCAAGTCTACTGGTACAATTGACTCCGAAATTTCTTTCCGTATACAATTAATTAGAAATTTCATAAACTTTTTCATCAATTGCCTTGATATTACTTTATGTAGTAATGCATTAAAATTTCTTTCAAATATATAAATTTATTGGTAAAATTGCATTCATAAGTATTTCATGTACGAAAAATTATAATATTATAAATGTACTTTAAAACAGTTTCAACCTGTAGTACTTCAACGGATATTTTTATTTTATACTGCCTGTCTGCGTGCCTGGCACGCATATAACGTGGACCGCGCATCCCCAGGCTATCTCGGTTTTAAACACTTTATAAATAAGAATTTATTCTTCATTGCCCATCTGCGTGCCTTGCACATATTACAGTGAAACTCGCATCTCAGAGCTATTTGAAGTTTAAATATTTTCAAAATAACGTTTTATTTTTTAATGCCCGCCGCGTATCTCCGACGTACAACGTGAACCGCTGATTCCTAGGCTATTTAGGGTTTAAACCTTATTTAAATAATTTTTTTGTATACTGTTTGTCTGCGTGCTTCGCACATACAACGTTAAAAAATATTTATTTTCCAAAACGACAAGTTTATATTTTTACGTAGCTTCGTAAATCCCGAAAGCCAGAAGCCGTGGCAGCAGTATGAAAGTAGAATAAACAGTAAAATAAAAACATATCAATAGAAATCCATAATAATAAATTTAAATAAAAAATATGTTAACTATAACAAAGATAAAGAAATTACACATAAGTCGAAGAAAAAAAAAGCATGTCTTATATGCCATGTTATATATTATTTACTTCCAGTGGATTAATTAACAACAAGAGTAAAATAATCCGAATAAAACAAAGTTCGTTTAAAACATCACCATATACACTAGAACAAAAATTAATATATTCGAGTAAATATATTTAAAAAATGAAAAAATCGTAATTTGTTAATGTAAATTTTTTTGCAACAAGTACGCGTACGTGGTATTAGATAAATTATATCATTTTGAGCGACGTGAAAGTTTTTTAAGTCAGCATCGTAAAATTCATCAATTAAAATAAGAAAATATAGGTACCGCGTGCAATACTCAAGCATTTAGGTAATAAAATAAAGAAATAATTTCGTATCTATTAGCTAGAGCCCAGCGTTTTAAAACAGTGCAGCGATTCTCAACCTAAACGTCTGTGAAATCCTGGAGCGCCCGAGATAGTACCTTCATACGGCCAAGCCGAGATAGAACCCTTGATACGCGCCAAGCTGAGATAGAACCCTTTTGCTCCCAACCGAAGGTATTTAAAAATAAAAAAAAAGAAAAAAGAAAAATCGTTTTTTGGTTACAAAAAAAAAGAAAATCGATAGAATATTAAGTACGTCGGGTGCCGAGTTTTTTTTGCGAGGCGAACAAAATAAGCTTTGAATGACGAAGATCAATGTGGTTTGGTTCTAGACATATAGAAAGTTTTTACACACACACATACACACACAGACAGGAAAAAAAATTTTCTCAAAATTGAAAGATTTTAACATATTTCACCTTAAAACATCATTTTAAGACTTTTTTGCTTCAAAAATTTTTTCACCGTTACAAAGCATCCTCTTTGAGGAAGCAAAATACCCCGTTTTTGACAAAATTATAATATATGAGATATTAACTACAAAGTACGAAAAAATAGAAAAAAATAATATTTCAAATGTTGAAAATTCATCATAAAGCAAAAAATGCATCGGTGAAACAAAATAGATTTTTTTCTAAATCCGTGCAAGTAAAAGCGAGTGGGTCTCGGGACGCCCGGCAGAAGTGACAACTTCAATTCATATCAGTTGAAGTTATACAGTTAAAACTATTTTAAAGTTCATTTATAAAGTATATGAATAGAATAAAAAAGGTTAAAAACTAAATGATAATTTATTAAAAATAATAAGAGAAATATAAGGCATTATTCGTCTCTTATACGTGCTTAATCGTGCGTAAAACCAATTTTTCTTTTTTTCAGATTTAATCATTAAACCTTTAAAATTCACTGTTGTTTAAATTTAAATTTTTATAATTTTAGCTTTCACAATTCAATTTCGTTTAAAAGCTACATCACTCAAACTATGCAGTTCATTGTTTACACTACCAAATACTTTAAAGGGTTAATTTACTATTGCTAATCTTGTTATATATATATATATATATATATATAATTATTTGTATAATAGTGCAAAAAAACATCTGGGCCTAGTCCATGTCGTGGAAAGTGTAGAAAGTGTCTTCTTTCGCATGTTCTCTCAGTTCTTTTCCTTTTGTAGGGCACAAATTCTATAATTGCTCAGGATGATCGTCGTCTCGGTGCGACGATCCCGCAAAGGCGGTGGTATACCGGAGAAGATTGAAATAAAAGAATATTCTCGAAGTATATAAAACAATAACAAGGTATATTCAAAACTAAATATACAATTGATACGCGTCGCGTTGCGCGCTGACAAGAAAACAAGATCCGTCGCTTAGTGCGGGCGGATCAATATAATTAATTCACGCTGTGCCGGTGAGCGCAACAACTTTGAAAGGAGTTGATGGATTTTAATTCTGCGAAAAGAAATGAAAAGCTCGAACTCTGTAGTTTTATTTTATGTTTTTATAATTATAGGTGAGGCTTATCTACATTCAATAGTTAGCGTGAAAAACCAATTAATTTAGGGGTTAGTTAGGGTTTAATATTGTCGCATTCTTCATATATTTTAGTACCTAAAAACACGTCTGAAAGTTTGACGAGGCTGGACCCGGGAATAGTATCTTATACGAAATTGGATTGAGTGCGACTTTATGGCGTTAGTCGCATTCTCTCCGCGCGTAGTATACGTTACTCGAACGATGTTAACATCGCACGATTTTCCGGGAACGAGAGCCAAACGAGTTCGATGTAATGCGGAGTACCGAGATACCTATTTTCCCCGTATTTTACCCTCGAACCTCGTTATATATTAATTTGTACACATAATTGGTACGTAAAATATATAAAATATATTAAAACATCAACATGCCTTTTATTTTTTCTAATTCTTAAAGTTTGAAAAATGTATAATTTTTATACAAATTTTATTATTCTGTAAAATGAAAAAAAATATCATAAAACACTTTTTGTAGCTTCCGCAATATGGATCAGCCCCAGGTGCGTCCTTGCACTTTTTGTGTACCTGATCTGGGTTTCTTATTGTCCAAAATAATTCAAAGCAATTTTATGAAAAATTTTTTGCCTCAAATTTCCGTAACACAAAAATTAATATTATATTTCGTATCTTCCACTGAGCAGCTGCGTCTTACTATTAGCGAAACTGCGGAAAGGTGCTAGGGGAACGATCACTACTGTAGAACTAAATTAATAATTGCGAACTACAATTTCTAGTGGGCTTTGTTACAATACTAAACGTAGAATTGAATCTTATGACATTCAAACATTTAACGCAGAAAATTAAACTAGAGAAAATGTGCTTCAATTTACCGTTAAGGAATTAAAAAAATAATGCCTTTATCTAGAATTTAGATGTATTTATTGGAATAAAATTAAAATTTACTCATCGCAAGGCCGTATTTAAAAAGTTGCACACAAACTATCATTAGCAGCAGTGCTTAAACTTTACCACAACCACACAATTTATTTTATAAAAATTACTATGAACTCGATGGGTTTTAATATTACTATATATGATTATCATACACATTAGCTATTGAGATAACAATATAATCAATTATATGAATTTCAAATTAGTATCTTAATATATACCAAGCATGAAGCATTCAAACCAATTAAGTGATATAGAAATGTTGATGATTAAAATATACTCATTCAACATTTACGGAAAGTATCATCTTCACTTTTATACATAGTTTTCTATTGTGAATTTTAAAAAAAGGCTGCAGATATTTTATATATCTAAGTATTTGTAAATTCAAAAAATATTTAATAATTAAAAACACATTATTAATAGACCAGATTAAATATTAAATAAATGTTTAATGAGAATATTTTATCCAGTTACACTTCTATATCATTCAATTGATTTGAATGCTTTACGACTGCTGCATAGTACTACAGCAGTAAAATCCAAATACAGTGTATATACTTTATGGACTTACGTATTAATTTTAAATCCATTTAGCGAAAGGTTACAATCTGCTACTCATGTTTAGTATGAATTCTAGAATTGATTATATTTTTATCTTAATTACGACATTATAACAAAACTTCTAGATATCGCTTTTTTGTAATACTATCGGTCAAGGAAGTAGATTTCCGTGATATTCAGTTTTTAAAATATAAAATTGGATTATAGAATTTTTGTTTATAAATGAGCTATTTTTCCTGAATATGATTAGTTTAAAAATCGGTGTAATACGACTACTATTGACAATAACTTACACATGAATAAATAAGAAGTAATAATTATAGCGTAAACGCTTAAAGAATCGAAAATGAAGGTAACATTGGGCTTGTCAAAAGTAAAAATTTCTACCTCTCTTATATTTTATCTTTGTTTATGTACATTTTACGTTTTTAGATAGTAGTAGCATTAACTGCTTAAACTGTCAAAAAAAGTACTCAGCAAATATTTGTATTATCGAGAAAATCTGTTAAATAATATTTAAAATACTTTAAAAAAAAAACAGAAATAATCTTAGATCTTATTTGCGACATTCGCTAATAAGGCTTAAATTAACGTTATAGAAACTTGAATCTAGGGCTAACAAAATGCGTAGGTTGTTATGAATTAATATTAATAATTGATAGCGTTAAAAATTTTTATTTAATTAGAATAATAATTCAGATTACACTTGTATGAAATCTTTTCTTAAGAATATTTACTCTATGTCAATGTAAATCTGTTTCTAAACGTCATGATCAAGTCCCTCAATATGTAAAGTCTTTACCTGTACTTCAACATACAAAAAGAAACTAAACAAAATGAATGTAAAAGATAAGATTTAGTAAGCGTAACTATA